>CABFWB010001621.1:64293-90814 GCA_902151455.1 Timema bartmani
TTTTTTTTTTTTCTAGCTGCTAAATATCCGTTAGTAAGAAAAATGGGTTATACACTTCGTCTACCATGAAAGATAACAGTCTTAACTCAATGGATTACTTTATGGCCCTATCTTTTAAGCTATTCCACAGTGTAACCAGTAGAGGTAAGACCACTATCCTTCAGAGTAAACGTAACTTCATCTTCATATATATATATTATCCATGGTGTGAGTCCATAAGATAGCTATATAGACCGAGTAGCCACTGCCATTGGTGAGGATTCGGGATGTGGTATCGAAAGAAAAGTATCGATACTGTAATCATTAAAAGTAGAGGAAGAAATATATCGATGCCGTACTAGTATCGATAACAGTAAGAATCTGTATAGATTTTTTTTTTACAAGATGTCTTTTCGCTATTCATCTTCTTAAAATACTTCCATAGTTAACTTCTGTTAGGTGCCCTTTTTTTAACTACATTCGTCGTTTATATAATCTATTAAGATATATTACTAACAATTAACAAAAAATAGAAGAATGGACGCCCGCCTTGCCTCATCTGTTTAAACAACGCACATAAACTTTTCTGCTTCGTCTGCTTGGGGGCACCCTTGATTTGACTGAGTTCATTGAGCTCCACAAAAGCTATCTTGTTTAGTTTGTAATGACCATGCTCATTGATAAAGGAAGGGGTAGTAAGACTGGTCGCCATTCACCCCGTCGCCAAGTCAAGCATCAGGTTGTACTGATAAACAAAGATGAAAGAATAGCTATGAATTATGATGACTAAAAGAGATTGAATGCTAGATTTGCAGAAAATGAGTGAAAATTGAGAAATACCTAGTGTCATTTGTTCTTCCTCCACAGTCCATCCACCCTAGTAAACATTTAATCTCAACATGAGTGAAGATAACAAAAAAAAAGTTGTTTCTTTAGATACCGGAGTGTGAGTACTAATATCAGTAAAAGTATCGAGTAAAATACTAGTATCGAAAGGGAAATATCTATATTAGTAAAGTATCGATACTTTTTTCACATCCCTACCCGATGATAACTCCAACGTTTGCGGAGAGAGGGTGGGGGATATGTGGTTAAACACAACGAGATCTTCGGTAGTTTATCTCAGTTCTCTAAACCAGAGTTGCGCCTTATTTTATTTTTTTCAAGAGGCTCATCATTTGCCCTCACGACGCTGAGCTTGACCCTGTTCCAGACTCACTGCTTCACGGATAAATTTGAGAAGTGCCGGGGATCGGAGCCAGGACCTCTGGAGCTGTAGCCAGGAAATCTGACCATAAGAAGCGGTCTTTATAAAGTTGTAATTTAAAGTTTTTTCATATTAACTGACACGTTAACTCAATTTGTCTCATGAACAAGGAATCCCTCTACGGCATAGTAGAAAAATTTATTTAATTGATGAAATTGGAATTTACCCTTTCATAGTGATTAAATAATTGACCTTGGATACAGGATGTTGCATTTGTTGGAAAAATAAATTAGTTTATAAGTCGTGTGCTGGCGTAATCGGTTGATTAAAAAAAACAGTTAAATAGCTCTAATAAATACAGTCGAATCTTCATAGGATAAACCTTGCCTAGCATATAGAAAAGTTATTAGAACTACTTTCACGTATTCATACGTCAGGTAATGTGATAGATACTATGAATGATTATGAAATAACACTGATAATAATTAGTATTATAAAACGGAAACAAAGTTCAATTCGAGTAAAACTCCTCTGACAAAATAACCAACGCAGAAAGTGTAGTTTTCCATCCTTTCTCTTAAAAGCCTGTCTCACAACAAATTAAGTTTGTTAAAGTGAATTTTAAATTATTAACAATTTACTTTTTTTCTTACTTTGGATTAACAAACTTTTTTCCTTTAGTGGACATTTTTGGGACCTTTAGTTTATATATACAAAAAAAAATACTGTCATACTTAATTAACTTTTAATTATGTAGCAGCTAACCTAAATTAACTTCAATAAATAGTTTAATCTTGTTTTTATAACAATAAAAATGTTAAGAAAAATCCTTGACAGTGTTTATTTTAGAAATCAAGAAAATAAAAATTGGTTCCCAACCACAAAAAAGCATTTATATAGCTCGTACGTTTCGAACTTTAAAGAGAATCAAAGTGTGGTTTTCTGGATTCTCCATTTTGTCAACACTGAAAGAGTGTGATCAATAAAATTGTATTTCCATTTCTGCATAATTGTATTGTAATTTCTTTGTATTTTTTTATATAAATATAGTCAAATAGTTTCATTGGTTTCAATTCTAACGTTTTCTAATTAGTACTCCACATTACAGCATCAAGATGTGAAGCCTGGTTTGATCTTCCTAAGCTACGCGTGAGGTTATACAATCACCATGGGGGGATAATAGCTAGTCACTTAAAATTCTTTATTTCCTCTTTCGTTCCATTAAACAGTAATAATGTACCATTTCCCAGGGGACGTTTGAATGTACTAATCGTACATCCTTTCCGTGGAGGCTCTTTTCATGTCCCGATGAGATGAGGGGATGATGATAGCGAATATGACGGAGTGAAGTCGATGAAAATATTAACCTAACTTAAGTCTAATTAGTCAAACCTTGATGACCATGGGAATTACTCCCCTTTCGAAAAAAAAAAGTCTCCCTGTACCAGCCGAGAATCGAACCCGGAACTTGAAGGCCAGCAGCCAGGGGCTCTGACTAATTTTTCAGGAAACTAGTTTTTGGTACCCTTAGATTAGACATGATAAGTCTCTAAAGATAGTTCTCTGATACTAAAGACAAAACTACGATTAAACATACTATTTAGTGTACTTGGCTACCATCTAAAATGGCTCCACCCAAGTTTAACGTGAGTTGGGGACGATATCAATTAATTGTTTGTATTTTTTGTTTCAGCTAATGTTGGTACGTAATTATAGTTTAATGTCCTGAACACGAGTTACCATAGAGATCATGTGTGGCAGACAGGCTAGAGAGATAAGCTAAGTATTGATCTGTGTGTCTAGTAATAGTTTAACGTGACATTGTTTAATGCCACGGGAATGGAATTGTAATGAAGAACTGCTATTGAGTGCGTGCAGTGTTTAACATTTTGGAAAGAATATTAAAATAAAAAAATGTATTCAAATACATATTGTTAAACATTAGTAGTCATATATTAATCATCTAAACAATTACAAAAAAAAAAAGTTCATGATCTAAACTATTAGATGGTGTTAGGATGGTGTTTTATTTGGTGTGCATTTAAAAATACTAGTTGATACAGACTCTTAGTGTATTCAAACCATAAATAATTCCTATAAAGATATTTAAAAATTACATAAACTTATCAAGAATGTTATTTTTACTGAACCGCTTGTATTTTTTTTCTTTACAATTTATTTTACAAAATTATGTATTAATATGTCGATCAGTTAAGTAAACAACTTTTGTGTGATGCATGTAAATAAATAATAAATTATCTGAGAAGAAAAATAATGGGGGAAATAATGATTTGCTTTATGTGTACCCAGAAAATATTTTTCGAATAGTTTAACCAACACTTTTTGAAACACGTATCAAACCGATATCTCAACAATTTATGGTGACTATTTACATTATATATTGGGCTGTATTTAAAAAGTTAAATCTTGCATCACATCATGAAAACCCCGACATAAGAATCAACGCTATTTAAACATACTATTCCAATATCGTCTTTATCATTTTATAGAAGTTCTGTACCCAAACAATTAAAAGCATTTGTTCTGATAAGCAATTAATATTTGAAGAATTTAAGCCATTTTGGCTATTGATTAAGTTCTTTAGAATTTTCCCTCTTCATAAATCTCCAACAGGTGAGAGAGCCTTCCATTTATATTTGTTGGCATTTTTTCTTTTGAATTTAGATTTTTTTTAAATTGCATTTAATTTTAAAACCCGGCTGTGTATTTATTCCCACTAGTGTAGCTGAGATTAGAAAAGTAGAATTTAGACTAGATGCATCTGTCGCTGTGTTGAGAAAGAGTGGGAAACTATTCAGAATAACCTCCTCCTACCCCTTTCAATACAACTGAACCCCAGCCTCCCTATCTCTGACAAACCAAACCAAACAGGAGTGACTTATGTCTACCTCACCATAGAGGTGGGTATTTGTTTTATAATATGTATCTACATCTAGGAACCTTTCAAAGTTTGTTAAATGAAAATCATATAAGTAAAAGCTGAGAAAAAGGCCCAAAAATAGGGTTTTGTAGTCACCATTTTGAAACAAAATGGCGGCAGTAAATTTTATCTAGCCTCTATGTTAGCCGGACTCCCAAGTTATGTCCATATGAAATTTCCGCACAATTTGATGATAGGTAACTGACTTACACCAAATCATTTTTATATTTTAGTTGAACTGTATAGAATATGTATTATTATTTATTTGTACTTTTTGTCAAATTGCATTGTCTCAGGGGAATTCCGGTTCAAAATCCTGTCCCCGGCCATGCTGTATTCTTTGTTCTTCTACATTGCATTGAGCGCATTCTCAGCATATGTCATCATACTCTTGGCTGTTTCAATAATGGAGAAAGGAAAACTGGATTTCACCGAAACTGTGACATACTACAGTAACTTTTTATCGATTCTGCCTCATTTTCCATCAGTCCCTTTACATTGAATGAAAGGGACTAAACTCACGGATTTTATTAATAACTGGCAGAAGTTTCAGGTAAATAAACTTCAGACAATGAGGTGAGGGGGTATTTGGCTCAACATGCTAATCCTCCTTTAACCCCAAACCTTTCATAAATTGTATATTAATTTTTTTTAACAACACGTTTTACTACCTGTTTGGGTTGTATACATATTTCGGTTTATCATTAAGACCTAAAACCCGCCTTGGTGGGGTAGTTGGCTAACGCGCTAGTCGTGTTGAGCCCGACTGCCGAGGACGGGGAGATCGAGGTTCGAATCTAGGTCGGGTGAACTGGGGATGGTTTTCCCTAAATGGTTTTCCACTCTCCCTCCACGCAAATGCGGGTTCTTCCTCTATTCAACCTTCCCAATTCCTAATTCATTAGCGTAATTAGTACTTAAGCGTATAACCCGAACGGGTAGTAAGACGCGGTGCTAAATAATAAATAATAATAAATAATTAAGACCTAAATGTCCGGGAAAAGTAAGGTTACTGATATAGGAGCGTAGAATGGCTCTTTGAGAATTGAAAGATGTGATTTAAAAGGGGGGCCACAAAACAAATTATATTGCTATATGTATTTTACTTCTCCCCCGTTTGTTCTACTGCCGGAAAGTTCATTTGGTTTATGTGTTTCTTATCAACTATTTTAGCACCTTAAAAGCCGATTAACCGGGAAATAATATACAAGATTACGCTCGAACCAGATAACATATCGAAGTGAGGTTTCCGGTATTTTTTACTTGACATTCAAATAAATTGGTATCAATAACTTTTTCATTTTAAAACTAATATTTTTAATTTTTGATGTATTTTTTTAAATATCTATGTTAAAACGGTTTAACTAATTTTTTTCATCGTGTTTTACTATTTCACTTGTACTAACCCTAGCTGGTTCTTATTAGGTAGAATGGAAAAAAAAACTACACCACGATGCAACGTCTAGTTCGAGTTGGATTACTTACCTAAGTTATATGTTATCATTGAGGTAAGAAGGGTTATTAATCTTGGCTTTTGCTCAAAATATTAAAAGCTATCACGTCGTCAGGTGCGATGCCGAGTTTTGTTTGATTGTTTCGAAATCTCCGATTCGTACTTGAATCTTAAAATAAGTCTAACCAATTATAACCAGTTTTTAAGAACTGGTAACGGTGTTGCCTAGCCTAGAATGTCTTAAATATAAAATTATCGTTATTTGATTGAGAATATTGAACTTTATAGTTAAAAATAATTTCATTGATTTATTTAAATTGATCAAAATAAATATACAGCATAATAAATTTGCTAGACAAAATACTGTACAGTGAAAAATAAAAATTGCTTTTATTAATTCTTCCAAAAAAAAAATTTTTTTTTTTAGATTTTAATTATATTTTTAAATCTTTAATTTTCTACATATTAAATTCTTTTTTACAAAATAATATTTAGTCAACGTGTAGAAATTAATAATTTTTGTAAGGTGGGTTTTCCTTTTACACATGACATTATTTCTTGAAGTGATGATTGCCAATCCACCAGTTATTTCTTTTGGAGGTTACATCGTCATAGACAGACAATTACTGATAAATTTAAGTATTCAAAACTTCAAATAGTTTGCATTCGCAGTTCAGCGGTATGTTTAGATTAGAATATCAAAAACAAATTTCTGTAAACCTTGACAAAATGTTATTACCTATACTATTATAATTTTATCGACATTTATGACATCTACCAAAAGTGACAGCCGCAAATAATATGATTTGACGTATAGCCATATTAAAATAATTATATTAATTATCAGGCAAAAAACCTAGTGGGGCAGCACTTAAGTAAGTATTCATGTTTTAAAGTGTTTTTTATTTCCACGTTCAACCCAAGTAGCTACTGGTAGGTACTTAATCCTAGGGGATAAGTATAACGAGAGTGATTAAGAAGAGTTTCACTAGAATTTTCATTATTATTAGGTTCGAGTAAATTGAAAAATTACACCCGGGAACAGGAATCAAGCTCATAACATTCATTTTAACCCACCAATGCTTTACCAGTGAGCTATCCAGAGATCGTCCCGTCCTTAGGGTAATTCTTCATTCCCACTTTAAGGCAGAGTCTATGATGGAGGTGTGAATATCATATTGACAGCCATTCGGTTGTGGCTTTATGCTGCCAATAGTATACATAACTTGTACATTCCAATCGAATCAAAATGGAAGAATAAATGCTATACAATTAAGCTTATATTATGAAAGAAGAAGCTTGGGAGATTAAAGATTAAAATTACGTAAATCAGCTGTAACTGAATCAAATTTGAATAGGTTCTAAAATGCGTTTCTTTCTTCCATCTTGATTCACTTAGAATGTGCAATGTATTCGTCCTATTGGCAGCATTGAGCCCTGTCCTAAAGTGTATAATCGAGAAGGACTGGCTGATATAGGATACGAATATCCTCTGCAGCACATTTCTTACCCTAAAATATATGTTAAGTCAAATAAAAACTAATCACAGCATTGTGTTTAATTGAAAATCAGAAATAATTTAGAACGCTATTCTTTGTAATATTCTATGTAATGTTGGCAGATTTATAGGAGTCTGCGAATTTCAAATAATTACTTAAACTTATATAAATAATTTGATTGAATTAACATACTGATTTGGCTGTACTCTGGTATACAAGTAGTAAGTTAAGAAGATTTCATCCTGCTGCCCTCTACCAGAAGTATGACAAAGCTTTTACGTTAAACGTTCCTTCTGTTAAATCTCAAGTCGGCCATTTGTGGATATGATTCAGGTTTTCTCTTAAAGGTGTATATTTCAAAACTGTCTAAATGGATACCATTCCGAGTGGATGCAATTCCAGTTTTTGTGGATATAATTCATGTGGATACAGTTTAGGATTTTCATAAAAGTAGTGTATATTTCAAAACTGTCTAAATGGATACCATTCCGAGTGGATATAATTCCAGTTTTTGTGGATATTATTCAGATTGATACAATTTAGGATTTTTACAAAAGCAGTTTATTACAAAACTGTCGGAATGGATACCATTCCGAGTGGATACTATTCCAGTTTTTATGGATATAATTCAGGTGGATACAATTCAGGATTTTCCCAAAAGCAGTTAATTACAAAACTGTCGGAATGAATACCATTCCGAATGGATACAATTCAGCTCCGCCAGTAAAGACACCTCAAATGAACCCAAACCGGCTTTTAGCCCTGATAACCTAATCTCCTGGTAAACGGAAATAAATTTCAATTCGATTAAAACTCCCCTGACCAAATAACCACCGCAGAAAGTGTAGTTTTCCATCCTCTCTCTTAAAAGCCTGTCTCACAAGCAATTAAGTTTGTTCAAGTAGGTTTTAAATTATCAACTATTTATTTTTCGTCGGAGAGCTATTTTTCCTCTTTAGGTTAACAAACGTTTGTTCTTTAATGAACATTTTTGGTACATTTGGCTTATATATAAAAAATACTGACTGATCTATTTAATTAACTTTGTAACGATATTGATTTGAACCGCTCTCATATATTTAAAAAGTTATGGATCAAGGTATTTTTCTTCAATAAATTGTACGTAAATTATCCTTTTAAGACTTCATCCATTAAGAACCACGTGCTTTTCAGAAATAATGTAGAAGGATATTAAAACTTATTTTTTATTTCAAAATTTAACTCCGTAGTATTTACCAAACAAGCAAGAAATGCCAGCTCCCTATACTCAATAGGAAGCTAGCCTTCAAGACACCTGTCGCAGGAACGCTTTTGATTTGTTGGTTTTGACACTGGTCACGAGAGGTCCAAGGGGAAAAGGATATGTCATATAAAAGCTGCTTGTACGTATGAATATATAGAGTAGTCACATAAATCTATAGAGTGCCGGCGACATAAACAGAGTGTAATCACATAAATCTACAGAGTGCCGGCGACATAAACCTAGAATACGTGTAATACTACGATAGTACTACTAACTTATATATAAAGAATACACAGAAAATAACTTGTATTTCAAGTAAAATTGTATAAGAAGATAAAATAACTCCAATAAATCGTGTGCAACATTAACAGTTGTATTTATTCAAGTAAAATATCATAATAATTGGCGCTCGATCACGGGGCTATAATAACCAAATATCTCACAATCAATTCAAGAAAGTTGTAATTGACTCTCAATCGCAGGACAATTATATCACAATAATACCGTATCGTAATAATAGGCGCTTGATCACAGGGCTATAAATACCAATTATATCCCAAATACACCGTTACATTATAAATTCTAATTATTTATCAGCTAAACATAAATTAACTTCAAAATTTTAAGGAAAATCCACAACAATATTTATTTTAGAACAAAAGTAGTTTTAAATCATGACAGTAAAAACTGTTTCACAACAACAACAAACAAATTTTTAAAAATTAATAGCTCGCAAGTTCGGACTATAAATCGAATCCATGTGCGGTTTACTGGATTCCTCACTTATAAATACCGAAATATTGTGATAAGTTAAATACTTTTTTCATTTTTAAATAATTGTATTGTAAAATTGTGCTATTTATTTTTTATAAATATAGTCAAATAGTTTAACTAGTTTCAATTCCATTGTTTTATAATTAATACTCCAGGTTACAGCACCAAGATTCAACGCCTTGTTTGACCTTTATAAGTTACGCGTGACGTGAAAAATTCTCTAAGGAGGAATTCTAGCAAATTTACTTAATATTCCCTATAGCTCTTCCGTTCACCTAATAATAATGGCGTGTCTGAGCTACATCAATCAATATCTCAGTTTACGGAAAGATTAGCCAGTACTAATGTACCATTTCTAGGGGACGTCCAAACGTACGGATCTTACATATTTTCCGTGGAGGTTCTTTCCATGTCCTAATGAGGTGAGAGGATGAGGCTAATGAATATGACGGGATGAATCCAATGACGATCTTAACCTATCTTAAGCCTAATTAATCAAACCCCGATGACCATGGGAATTATTCCCCTTTCGGGTGAAATATCCCAATACCAGCCTGTAATCGAACCCAGGGATCTCTAGGTCAACATCCAGGGGCTCTGACCACTATAGCCTGAGGTTGGTTCCCCGTTCTTTTATAGATTTGACATGATAAGTCTCTAACGATTATTCTTTGATACCAAAGACAAGGATGCTATTAAAATACTATACAAATTACTTAGCTATCGGCTAAAATGGATCCACTAATTGTTTGGTAATTATACTTAAATGTCCTGAACACGAGTTACCATATAGATCATGTGTGGCAGATAGGCTAGAGAAATAAGGCTAGTATTGATCTGTGTGTCGAGTAAGAGTTTAACATGACATTGTTTAATGCCACGGGAATGGAGTTAGGTTGAAGAGCTTTCATTGAGTGCGCTCTAACTTTGTTGTGATGAATGTAAATAAACAATTAATCACGAAGGGGAAAAAAATTATGTTTAATTTATGTGAACCCAGAAAATAAATTCCAATACTTCATCAAACTTTTTTTTAAACAGAAACTAAACCGATATTTGAACGATCTATGGTGACTATTTGCATTACATATTGTGTTATATATATTTAAAAAGTTAAATCTTGCATCACATCATGAAAAAGCTAACACGAGAATCACCGCTATTTAAACATAATATCCCAATATCGTCGTTATCATTGTATGTGAGTTCCGTCCCAACCAAATTAAAAAAACATTCTTCTGACAAGCAATTGATATTCGAAGAACTGAAGCCTGTTTGGCAATTGATCAAGTTCTTTGGAATTTTCCCTCTTCATAAATCTCCAACAGGTGAGAAAATTCTTCCGCATTTGTTAGTTTTTTTTTATTTCTGATTTAGATTTCTTTTATTATTTCACCTGATTTTAAAACCTGACTATATATATTTAATTACACTAAAGAAGCTGGAATAAGTAAGATAGAATTAAGAATAGATGCACCCACCTTTGCATGGATAGATAGTGTGAAACCATTCAAGATAAACCCCCCTCAATACAACTGGATAGGATTTGAGACCAAGCCTTCCTTCTTGAAACAAAATGGCGGAAGTTAATTTTAATTAGCCTATATGTTACCCGGACGTCCGAGCTATGTTCATTGGAAATTTCAGCGCAATCGGTGAAAGATAACTTACAGACACACAACTCATTTTTGAATTTTAGTAAAAAATCATAAATATTATATTTTATTAGTTTTTTTGTTCAATTGCATTGTTATAGGGGAATTCCGGTTCAAAATCCTATCACCGGCCATGCTGTATTCTTTGTTCTTCTACATTGCATTGAGCGTATTCTCAGCATATGCCATCATACTCTTGGCTGTACCAATAATGGAGAAAAGAAAACTGGATTTCACCGAATCTGTGTCATACTACTGTAACATTTTGTTCACTTTACCTCATTTCCCAGTAGCCCCCTTAAACTGGATGAAAGGGGCGAAATTGGTGGATTATATTAATAACTGGCAGAAGTTTCAGGTAAATAAACTTCAGACAAAAAAAAGGGTGATTGGATCTTAGGCACAGCATGCTCATCTTTCTCCAACAACAAACCTTTCATAATTTATATCTATCTTTTTAGCACCCATTCGGGTTGTACATATATTTACTAACTAAACCAATGTGATAGGGATGAGGAAGCTTAAATTTAGATGAATTGTAACCATATTTGCGTTTATGAGAGTGGAAAAAATGTAGGAAAACGCATTCTCACCTACACCCAACCAGGATTCAAACCCCTATATCACTTGTCATCGGAAGTCCAGTCTATTGCGAGAGTGAAGCCTTAGACTAGCGGTCAGCAACCTACGGCCCACCAACTGATTTTATCTGGTCCGCAAGAGATTTATCAAACAAACACTCGTGTTCATAAAAATTTACTAATAACTAATTAATACATGAGAAATATAAAGTTGACATTTTTTGCTAGATACTTTTTTCTAAACTAGCCCACACATTATTTTAGACCTACACGGTCCGTGATATATTAAATGTTGTCAACCTCTGTCTTAGATCATGCGTACACCGAAGCGTGACGTCGTAAAAAGTATGTTTGTACAACAACTAATAAAAAGTGGCTCTGAATACGAGACTAGCCAAAATGGTGTCGTAGATCTTTGGCACGTAAAGCCGGACTTGATTCCCGTGTCCAGATTGTTATTCTTTTGAATTAGTTGAAAGAGTAGCTATCTAGAACTTTGTTTTGATTTGGTTGTACAACTCTTCAATGGGAGAACAAACAGGGGAAGAGGAAAATACAAATGGCAATACCATTTGTGTTGTGACCACCCCACCCCCTATTAAATTACATAATTTAGTTGAAAAACCCATTCTAAGCTCCTATTGTAATTACCTTTCGTTTCCCGGGTATTTAAGTTTAATGATCAACCTAAATATGTGGACATTTTGACTTTTCAGCGGGAGAAATTTAAACTTCCAAACTATGCCTACAGTAATTGTACAAGGACATTTAAAATAGTTTCATTTTCATTCCAATAAACCCCAAACTCGTGTAATATTCAAAGATTTGTTAATATTTAACCTAAGCGAAACATCTGAATGGCGATATCCCTGTAACTTATGCAGCCACCCTAAGGTGGGATTAGTATAGTACTAATACTTAGCACCGCGTCTGAATACCCGTTCGGGCTATACGCTTAAGTGGAATAGTATAGAACGTGAGCTACCAGTGGTATTCTTACTGTCTTTAAAGAAAAAAAAATATTTGCCAAATTAAATTAAATGTTTCGCCAGTAGAAACATAGAATTTAATTTTCTTCACATGGCGTTCTCAATAGTTCTTGAATATCTTTCAAGAGTGTCCTCACTGTCCTAGAATTTTATATGATAGCCTTTTTCTCTTAGTATACAATATTTTTCATCAAACTCCATAATGTTCATGACAAATAGTCAAGGACAGTTGGAAATATCATGTAGGGAAAATTAAACTTTATGTTTCTACTGAAGAAATACTATTTGTCTAAAAAAAAATTCTGCTACACAAAATGAAAAACTTTACCTTGTGTTGCCTTCCATCCCACACTGATAGTCAAAATAAGCGAATGAAATATTCCTAGGAGATATTCTTTCTTATTTTATTCCAAAATCTGTTCGAACAGACCTATGCCCCTTAAGAGAGATTGTTTCTTACCTGATTCCAGAACCTGTTCAAGTAGCACCTATGCCCCTTAAGAGAAATTGTTTCTTACCTGATTCCAGAACCTGTTCAAGTAGCACCTATGCCCCTCAAGAGAGATTGTTTCTTACCTGATTCCAGAACCTGTTCAAGTAGCACCTATGCCCCTCAAGAAATATTGTTTCTTACCTGATTCCAGAACCTGTTCAAGTAGCACCTATGCCCCTCAAGAAATATTGTTTCTTACCTGATTCCAGAACCTGTTCGAACAAGTGACGGGGAAATTCTTGCGCTTGCGCTTGAGACGTAGAGCCTGGGTTGCTGCCATCTTCATCCCTCTCTCAGGATTGGTCATCATGTTTACCGTGCTGGTTCTCAAATCAAGTCTAGAGCTGACATGGATGACATTGGCAATGGAAGTTCAAGGGTCTTATGCTCTTTCTCTGGTCATAGTACATGGTGTGATGTGGATTCTGCTATGCTTAGCCTTACAGAGTTCTGGCGTGCAATTGCGCAGCATTTTTAAACAGGTCAGTCTTGAGTAAAGCTACAATTTTGATTTTAGCAATTTCGGGGAAAGTCACTCTAAACTCACTAATGTGAGCCAAAGAATATAATCTCCATTAAATTGGTAAACAATACAATACATTAAAGACACATGCTTTATATTAATTTTATTGGATACTATCAATGAGTTAAGTCAATTGTAAACTGTATATAGAGGGTGGAGCTGAGACAATTAGACGATTTATTAAGTTGTAAACTAACACTTTAATTGAAAAGTCACTCGCTATATAAAAGAAAACTACATACAACACTTTTTCACTTGAAGATAATGTCGCTCAGGTGAGCTCCACTGGACGTTACGCAAAACTCAGTGCGTGGTCCATCCCTTTCCTCAACATAGACTGTCTAAATTGTTTCCGGCCCACCCTGGATAGTGAAAGGTATTGTATACAGTACATGAAAGTAGTGATAAGCTTAAGCAAAGTTAGAGCAAAAAATTAAGAAAACAAATAGTACGGCCCACTGCACAGACGTTCTTGCTGTATCAAATCGTAATTTCTCACTCCTCTACATTATGTATAACATATTTGCTACAGTATCACTTTGATACCTTTTCTAGTTTCTTTATATCCCATTACTATCACTTCATTTGTAAGAAAAAATACTATTTTTAATATTAGAACCCGCTTCGGTGGCGTAGTTGGCTAACGCGCTAGTCGTGTTAAGCCCAACTGCCGAGGACGGGGAGATCGAGGTTCGAATCTCGGTCGGGTGAACTGGGGGCGGTTTTTCCTTAAAAAAATTCCACTCTCCCTCCACGCAAATGCGGGTTCACTTCCTCTAAAGTCAACCTTCCCAATTCCTAATCCATTAGCGTAACTAGTACTTAAGCGTATAACCCGAACGGGTAGTAAGACGCGGTGCTAAATAATAATAATAATAATAATTTAATATTAGACATTGACTAACATTCCACTGCCTTCTAATCACATGGTTTTTTTCACCCTTTTTGTCAGAAAATTCTCTCTGCTGATATGATACAATGGCTACCCTCCCACAGCCTTCTAATGAGCTAGTGTTATATTTTTGTCCTTGTTTCCAGAAGGTTTCGCCCTTTGCTATGTTACAATGGCTACCCTCCCACAGCCTTCTAATGAGCTAGTGTTATATTTTTGTCCTTGTTTCCAGAAGGTTTCACCCGTTGCTATGATACATTGGCTACCCTCCCACAACCTTCTAATGAGCTAGTGTTATTATTTTTCTCTTTGTTTACAGGAGGTTTCGCGGGCTGATTGCTCTCCATCAAACATCGCCAAATACAGGGGTTTGTGGCTCTCCTTGTCCCATTTGACCAGGGAATTGGGGGATATCTATTGTTATTCCTTGGGGCTGATCTGCCTCACATGGTTCGCTATCTTCTTGTGTTCCATATACGTAATTCTTATTTCAAGCATCAAGATGCCTTTGAGTGATTTAGAGGTGGCTTTTATCTTAAGCGCCATAGTGTGCTTTTCCTTCCTGGTGATCATTTGCAACTATGCATATAACCATACCATTCAGGTAACTATTTGGACAAAAATATGAGGTAGGATTAATTAATTATTAGGAAACTTGTGCAGTTAGATACTGTTCCTATAAATACGTGATTACCCGCTTTAGTGGTTGAATGGTCTTAGGCGTCACTCTCGCAATGGGATTTACTGCCTATTACGTGGATATCGGAATTCAAATCCCGGTCGGTTGTACCGAGGGTGGTTTTCACTAGTTATTTTCCACTATATTCCCACACGAATGCGGGTACACTTCCTATAAATACAACCTTTTCATCCATAACCCATTATTGTAGTTGGTACATAGGCGTATAGTCCGTACGTGCAGTAAGACGCAATACTAAAAAATCTACATGGTTAGAGTGATCAACCACAAGTTTAGCGGACCTGTGTTTGACTCTGAGTGGAGCTGATAAATTAAATTATTATTATTTTGGTATAGGAATTAGTCTGCTAGCCAATTAGTAGCTATCTAGATACTATAAGGGAATATATTATATTTATTTTGTAAGTCGTGTCTTAATATATAAGTATATTTAGGAAATAAACTTTAAACTTCTAAATACAGTGGAACCTGGATAATTCGAACTTGAAGTGACCAGGAAAAAATTCGAATTATCCAAAAATTCGAATTAAATAAGTTTGTTAAAAGAAATTCCGTTTCCACTTCCTTTATCACCTCTACTTTTTCGGACAAAGTTAATGATTTATAGAACTGTGGCTTTGATAGTGACATCACGATACAGACTCACACAAACACTACTGTACAGTATGTACTAAACAAAACTAAAACCAAACAACAAAACAAAATAAACTCACACGTCACAAGAATATCGCTACGACCAAATCACTAAGAACAGCACACGTAGCAGCTCTAGAGGTTCGACCTTGACTAACTGAATACAGACCTGTACGTGTAAACAAAGACGTATGAATGAGCGGGGGAGAGGCGTGGATAAGGGTACTGATCGTATTCCAACGTCGCCTCCCCTGTTTCCCAAAATAGAACACGGCGCTGCAACTAGAAGTAGGAAAATAATACTGCACAGTACATTACAACTTACGAAAAGTTCGAATTAACCAAAACAAAACTCGAACTATCCACAATTTTTTAACATTATTTTAGTATAAAATTCACGGGACCGGGTGAAAAATTCGAATTGAATACGATTTCGAACTACGGAAGCTCGAATTAGTCAGGTTCCACTGTATATAGAAATGCATTAGTATCTAAGCTATGACGCAGAGGGCTGGGTTCTATCTCTAGGAGGTCACACTATATATATATATATAATTTGAGGTAAAATAAATATCCTACCTGCTCGTTGGGCACGTGGGCTTGGCTAGGCTAAATTAACAAAATACGTCGGAGCACACAAAGAAACTCAATTCTCTAGACCACTGGGGAAAGTGTTGGGATTCCTGGCAAAGCAACAATGTAGGACCTGAACTTACCATAAACAAATACCACAATAACAACCAACAAAGTGCTTACCAAAGATGGAATGCAACTGAGGTTAAATGAACTCAATGAACAAGGATAATAAATATATGTCACTTTAAATCTAATGAATTGTAAAAGGGGTACAATAAATACAATTTAAAAAAAGTAAATGTGGACTTTTTTTTATTAATTTTGTTGGTTTTTGCACCGCATCTTACTATCAGTTCTGATAACACGTTTATGTACTAATTATGCTAAGCTAATGATTTAAGGAAATGGCTCTCAAACTGGGGTACACGTACCCTCAGGGGTACGCGTGTGACTTTCAGGGGGTACATGAGTACTGAGCAGCTCTCAAGGTAAAATTAGCAAAATGACGAGAGAACCAAACATGGTGTGGAATTTTAGAGGTGACTGAGGGAGATTTTCTCTTTTTATTGATTATCTGATATTTATTAATTGAGAAAAATTAATTGTGGGGTAAATTAGACATTTTGTTATGACCAAAGAGTACAATTTAAAAAAAGTTTGAGACCCCACTGGTTTAAGGGATTAGGAATGTTATATTTAAAGGAAGTGTACCCACATTTGTGTGGAGGAAAAGTGGAAAACCACCCTTAATACACCCAACAGAGATTCGAACCACGATCTCCTCATCATTGGTAATCTAATCTAATGTGAGAGCAGCGCATAGAGAGAACAGCAGCCCCCGAAGTGGGTTAATATGGATTATTGTTTTTTTGTAATTATGTTGTTAATTTTTTTTCTAACTCCACCAAAATATTACCGCTGATTACTCGTCTATATACAAGTCTAATTTTAAAATAAATAAAAAAATATCATAGCTTTTAAATATAAATAATTAACAAGCGAAATAAAAAACTAAGTATTCTTCGTGTATCAAAGATTAGCTAATCCATAGCATCACAATATTAAAGAAAAAAATTAATGTGAGGTTTAAAAATTTTAAATAGTATTTCTTTAATATAACAAGAAGATAAAAAGTAGTAGTTAATTTTCTAATTGCTCGTGATGTGGATGTTCTGAGATAAACAGTTTGGTAAAATATTCCCCATTGTTATGGTCTGAAAAAATAAATGTAGTCTACCAATTTTGGCATTTTTGATTGCTTAATAAAACTTCACGTTCTGCACAACTCTTGATGAAAATCACATTCAACGCTGCACTGGGGACTAGTCTTGCTATTAACACAAATGTAATATAACTTATTAAAATTGTTTCTTCAAAATATTACAATCTTCCGTGGACGAACACAGATATTTATTTAATCCACATTCATGGACATTGTTATTAGAAGAGCCTTGTTTTTTCACAAAGATGTTCCAACCAAATCATTGATTTTTTTTCTCCAAAGAGATCACATTCCTTGTCAGCCTCACATGTAAGTGGTACATATACAATTAACTCACGGTAACAAGGTTTATTTACAATAAGAATACAAGGGAAGGTTAAAATAATACCAGAAATTGGGTTTCAGATAGTATATTCTATCGAATAGTGATTCGGTTACTTAAAATTCCCCTCCTTTTACTGCTGTTTTAGTCTAGTGAGCCACTGATAGACAATGTTATCAGTAAAATCAACGAATAATAAAATACTGACCATATTGTTCCAGCTGGGTAATGGTTTCCAAGAACTGGTCGTTTCGTCGATGTCGGGCAGTAATCAACACGTTAAAAAGGAGGTAAGCAAGGATGGTTAACTGCGGTTTAAAGGGAGTTGACAAAATTAAACCTCACTATTAACCTGATGGAAATGCGACTCCTCAACAAAGTCAGCAGTGCGTCTGTCTACTGAACTATGGGCCACCAGTTTAGTTCCTGACATGGCTGAAAAATATATCATTAGAGAGTTAACGCTCAGGGAACTGGGTGTTGGGTTTGTTCTAGAATTAAATTAGTTTTAAGTCAGCCTATTCGGTGCCCACATGGTCTAAGGCGTCACTTTCGCAATAGACTGGACTGCATATGTAAGGGAAATTCGGGTTAGACTCCCAGTTCGGTGTATTGATGGCGTTTGGTTTTTCCTAAATTGTTTTCCACTCTTCCTCCATGAAAATGCGGGTACACCTCCTCTAAATTCAATCTACTTTATATCCAACAAATTAGCTTAATTAGTACATATACGTGCAGCCCGAATGGGTAGTATGACGTGGTGCTAAAAAATGAGGTTTAAAATTTATTTAGCTGGGTTAATCTGTTTGTTTAATAAGTCTAATTTAAATATCCCTAAATAAATATATTAATAAAATAACAACTATTATATGTAATTTTATCGTTATTGATGTCATCCGAGAGTGGTTCCATCATTGTTAATGTGTTTCCAATTCAAAAGAGTAAATATTTAAATAAATGGGGTATTATGTCTCGTATCTGTGTGCGTACACTCCGTTTATCCTGAAAGGTAGCAGCCTAACCTTGACGGATTACACCATGGATCTATATCATAAGCTATCTCATAGTATAATAGTGCAAGGTAAGCTTGCTACATTACAGAGGAAAAGAAGGTTACATCGCAAAAAATTAATGGTCAATATTTATGTAAAATAGTGTGTTAAAAAAGGGTTAAGAACGTTAGAATCTTGTTGTATTTTTCAATTGAGTAAAAAAAAAGTCCGTTGTAATTCTGCTAAATCAATTATTGGAGACGAGTACGCTAAACTCTTTAAGTATCCCCATGAAAAAAAATTCCAAGTGATTAAAGTCAGGGGGCCGGGGGACATTTGACTTAACTCCTCTTCTATTAAATGTCTCAAATAGGTGATGTCTGACAGTTAGCGAAAAATGAGGAGAAGCCCCGTCGTTCGAAATCCAAATTTGTTGTATTTTACTAAGGGGCACATCCTATGTTTAGCAAAACAATTGTTCCTATTAATTTGTCTCTTAAAGTGGGCAGCCAAACATTTATTTAATATCGCTGTTGGTGTATTGATTCCAGAATGGCATGAGGAATTGTGCATTTGGAATACGTTTTCTCGTAGAGACAACGTGTGGCAGCAGCATTTCCATTGGCACGGTCATAAATAAAATGCATGTTCGCCAGTTCCGCGTTAGAATAATAATAATAATAATAATAATAATAATAATAATAATAATAATAATATGTCATTATTAACCTCTTAGAACAAAATTAACACTCTTAGAACTACTTCCAGAGTAACAAAACTTTGAGTAATGTTATTCTGACCATTGTCAACTCAGGTGTAATGTTAGGTAAAAAAATAAAAATCCAATGCTAACTTAAGTTACGTAGGTAAACAAATGCATGTTCAATGTCTACAAATGGGGCAGTTAAATTACAAAAACAAAAATATTTACACATTTTAATGAGTATTACAAGATCCTACAATTCTGAACCCCCCTGCCCCCTTTTTTTTAACAACTTGTATACTCGTATTTATTTAGGTCAAGGTTTCCCAAACGTTCAACAGTCGCTTACATCCATAACTTTACCAACTTATTCTTTCCAGCGATTCATAATAAAAGTAAACAACCTGCTTTACTGTAAAAGATAAATGGTCATTAAAAAATTGAATCATTTTGGAATTTAATAAATTTATTTCAATCAAACCTAGTATAAGCACAGTTCAGAGTTTGAAAATCATCTGTATATATATATTTATTTTATTTTATGTATTGACTATTTATTGCAGCCCACAAGATAAAATGCCAACATCAAAATAGCGATTCTATTTTAAATTTATGTGAAAATCTAAATTAAACTCATTTTCTAAATAATATTTTAGTACTAGTTCATATGATTAATATAGGAGGAATTAGGAGGATCAATAAATGAAGTGATATATTTTGTATTTATTTCTTAATGTTATTAAAGGTTTAAATCGAATACTTTAAGAGGATCAACGTATTATTAGTAGAAATAAGGTATTTTAGTTTATTACTTTGAACAACTTATTAATAATTAAATTTCAGAGATAATTTATACAATACAGTGATTAAAATGACTCTATAAAATGTGTACTATATTAAATTAATAGTCAAAGATTCATTTATTCAATTGTAGATGGAATTACTTTTATTGAGAAGGAAAATGTTACAAATTATACTTCAATTATAATTGAATTTAAGATCAAGATATATTTCGTGAACCTTTGCCAAATCAATAGAATAAATACTGCTAAAGATTGGTGTAAAGTATTTAAAATGTTTGTATTTCCATTAATAGAAAAATAAATAGAAAAAATAAAGTGTCTAAAAGAAAAAAATTACGTTAGCATACATGACTTTTATGGAAAATACGTAGATAAAAATAACTCAACCAATTAGAAGCTTATATCACAATATTTTCCACACGAAAATAAAAACGGGTTTTATTAGTTCTTCAAATAAAGATTAAAGATTTTAATTAGTACATTTTTTGTAAGGTGGATTTTCCTTTCACAGCTGACAATATTTCTTGAAGTGATGATTGCCAATCCACCAGTTATTTCTTTTGGAGGTTACATCGTCATAGACAGACAATTACTGGTAAATGTAAGTATTCACAACTTCAGATAGATTCCATTCGCAGTTCATTGGTAAGTTTGAAACATCCAAAAACAAGTTTCTGTAAACATTGACCAAATGATACTGTATTATTATCATATTATAAACATTTATGATATATATATACCAAATGTGTATATATATATATATATATATATATATATACCAAATGTGACAGGCGTAAATAACATGATTTGACTTATAGACATATTAAAATAATTCTAGTAACTATTGAGCAACTAACATAGCGAGGCAATTTCACTTGAGTAAATATTATGTTTGTGGAGTCATTTTTTCTCTTTATGTCCAAACGGAGTATTGGTAACTACTTAATCTTAGGAGATAAGGACGAGAGTAATAATTAAGATGAGTTTCACAAGAATTTACCTTATTATTGAGTTAAAACTATTTGATAAATGACATCTGGACATGAAAATCGAACCCCCAACCTTTGACTCTTTACCACTGAGCTATCCAGGGATCATCCCGTACTCAGGGCCATTCTTCACGCATATTTTAAGTCAGAGTCTATGATGGACGTGTGGATATCATCGGCTATTAAGAACTATTATTGATATCACAGCCACCCAGTTGTGGCTTTATTCTGCAAATAGGACAAATACCTTGTACTGTACATTCCAAACGAATCAAGATGAGAGAAAGCAACGCTATACAATTAAGTATATATGAAAGGCGAAGCTTGGGGGAATAAGTACGGACATCAGCCATAAATGAATCATATTTGATAAATTGAAAAATGCGTTGCATTCTTTTATCTAGATTCACTTGGAATGTGCGATGTATTTGTCCTGTTGGCAGCATGGAGCCATAACAGAGGGGCTGTGATATCGATTATAGATAAATGTTAGTAAACGGTAGTAACGACACATCCATCACAGACTATGCCTTAAAATATGAGTGAAGAATAACCCTGAATATGGGACTATCCCTGGATAGCTACCTTTCGACAGTTCTATTGGCTCGTCCAAATTTAGTCATGAGGCATGTCCTATCGGCAACTTCCTTTTCAAGATCCTGAAACTTAATAATATTTCCTTATTTGAGACCCCTATGGTATTAAAAGCATAGTGTGTGATTTTTACAGTACTTGGTAGTCTTGCTACAGTTTATAGCTCAGAGATGATCGTTATTTGTAACATGTTTCTCTGTTACCAGTATCTGTCCACTACAGCGACCTACCTAGTCGTATTACTACAGTTTATAAATCAGAGATGATCGCTATTTGTAACATGTTTCTCTGTTGCCAGTATCTGTCCACTACAGCGACCTACCTGGTCGTATTACTACAGTTTATAACTCAGAGATGATCGCTATTTGTAACATGTTTCTCTATTGCCAGTATCTGTCCACTACAGTGACCTACCTGGTCGTATTATTACAGTTTATAACTGAGAGATGATCGCTATTTGTAACATGTTTCTCTGTTGCCAGTATCTGTCCACTACAGCGACCTAACTGATCGTATTACTACAGTTTATAACTCAGAGATGATCGTTATTTGTAACATGTTTCTCTGTTGCCAGTATCTGCCCACTACAGTGACCTACCTGGTCGTATTATTACAGTTTATAACTCAGAGATGATCGTTATTTGTAACATGTTTCTCTGTTACCAGTATCTGTCCACTACAACGACCTACCTAGTCGTATTACTACAGTTTATAACTGAGAGATGATCGCTATTTGTAACATGTTTCTCTGTTGCCAGTATCTGTCCACTACATATTTGTAACATGTTTCTCTGTTACCAGTATCTGTCCACTACGGTGACCTACCTGGTCGTATTATTACAGTTTATAACTCAGAGATGATCGTTATTTGTAACATGTTTCTCTGTTGCCAGTATCTGTCCACTACGGTGACCTACCTGGTCGTATTATTACAGTTTGGAATCCAAGACTGAGTTGGTACAGTTCTGATAAGTAATACGAAGGAAATACGACAGAAATATGTCTTGTAGGATCGCTGTGGATATAAATAGTCCACCTGGTACATAGTTTCACAAGGATGATTTGAATATTGTTCACATCTCAGAGTTGTAGTTAGGATTAATAAAATAATATTGATCAAAATGTATTTTGGTGTTTTTCAGTACTTCCCCTACCCTAGTATCTAATTTTTAAACCTTTTACCTTATAAAGTACAACTTTTAATCTGTTTGTTTGCGAGTGTTAACCCCCTTGCCACCACCACACAGCTCCAGCCCATTACAAAACCTACGTGAATAAAGGTAAACGTTTCGAATTAATTGTCTGATTTAATTTTGACGTAGATTTTGGATGTCTAAACCCAGCTGTGTGTGTGTGTTAAGGGTATATTTTCCCTCCTAAATTGTTTCCGTCTCTCCTTCTTTGCTAATGTGAGTACACTTCCTCTAAATTATACCTTTTTCATCCTTACCCTATTAGTGTAGCTAGATGTGGGTAGCCTGAATGGGTAGTAAGACATGGTTCAATTAATAATAGTTATAATAATAAAATAAGTTGCATGTATAGTATAATATTGGGCGCAATTAATAAGCTTATTGTCCTCCTTACAGTGATTTTTTGTTATTTAAAAATTACCAAAATAAACACAAATGTGATCAAAATGTGTTTAAAGTTGGTAGTAAATATGATAAATAGTTTTGCACACGTTGGATTAGACTAACAAGCTGTTATAAAATTATAAAATAATCTAATAAAAAATATATAAAACAACTGTAAAGGACTATTGTCGATTAGTCTTAAAACTACATATAACATATAATATATAAAAAAAAATTGACGTATGCGGGATTTAAACTATATCTGGTGGGCGCCCCTTCTAGAGATTGCACTTTACAGAAATTTAAAAAAAATATATCGGCTAACTCTGACGGTGGCACGATGGATGACCTTTAAAACTAGAGACTAGGTGTGCTCGGGAACGCTTTCTGGACGATGCTGTATTAATTTTTTAATGACACTACCTACAACAGTGGTACGATAGAAATCCCTACATAAGTTGGAGAGAATACATAGACTACAACATTGAGCACCCTAAATAAAATTAATCACTGAATTAATAATGGTACTACGTGAAACTACAGTTAAAAAAAACACAACCTTTGCAAGTTTCTGTGCGTTATTATTATTATTATTATTATTATTATTATTATTATTATTATTATTATGTTCCCACATCCCAATCCTACCTATGGATGTTCGGGTAAATACATTACTAAGATTACACCTGAAAAAATAATAAGATAATGTATATATATATATTATCTATTTATGTCATGTATATAAAATATAGGAGAGTTAAATTCAAAGTTACAATTTATAATTTTTCATGTTCTATGGGTCAAAAGATAAATATTGTTTGATCAGTGTAGAATAATTTACATTGTCTAATAGTTGAGTTAAGCCCTTTAAGTAAAATATGGATGGTCTGAAGGACATTAAAATGTATAATCAATTTAGTAGATGGATGGAAATGGAAAAGAATGGTAGGGTAGCAAATAGCACCAGAATATAAATATGAGGTAAAATAATTAATAAAGATTTGCTCAGGCTATATCAAGTATTAATATGTGTTTGTTTTATTACAACATGATTACTAATTTTCAATCAATATTTACATCAAAATGGCGCTAATATACCTCTTATCGATGAGCCTTTAAGCTCTAATAACAAGGACGTTAAAATGATTGCACATACCAATTAGCCAAAGACTTCTAATAGGGGGCCTATTAAATTTGGATTTTCAGTAAAGACTAAGCAATTAAAATGTTATGCTTTTTATTGATTTGGATCAAGTAAAATGGAAAGATTGTCTTAGTTTCTTGAGAATCGATATTAACTTTTTTTTTAAAGTAGCAACGTTTATAACATATCTGAAAATTATACTTGATAAGGGATTCAAACCCCAGATATCAAAATAAAATATGCATAAACATCATAGGTCATCCAGCTGATGATTTTTCTATTACATGGATTAACTTTATTTAATTCGTGATATTTAACGTGAACTTTCTGAACTGATTTATTCTATACACGGCTTACAAACTAACTTAATTATATAACAGACACAACACTCAGTATACCAATCGTTAATTCATCATTATGAAAGGAGAAGCCCCAATTTAATCAGTGATAATGTTTTCGACCATACCAAGAATCGAACTCCGGCCTCTTGGTTATATGGTAAGGAGGCCAACCGAATGAGATAAGGGATCGGACCACGGGATGATGAAATGTGATTAAAGAATGAAGTATTCATGAATAACTTTATTTTCACTCTCTCACAAACGGCTGAGTAAATACAATTTATGAAGTTTATTTGTTCAGAGGTAAATAAATATTTATCTCTTGAAATAATTATAGTCGACGGAAATAGTTAAAGAGATAACAGTGATATGGTGTACTTTATTACATTCCACCTTTCAATAGGGCTACGAAGTACTACAACCAACCAATTTAAACACATAACCAGTTGTTAAAGTGTGGTGTAGTGTTCAGTGCACCTGTCTATGAACCTAGGGGTCCCGGGTTCGATTCCCGATTGGTACCTTGGGTATTTTTCCTTAAGGGGAATTCTCCAAAATTTCACCAGGGTTTAGTTAAATAGGCTCCATTACTTCATAATCCACCACATGATCTCATTGCGGGTGTGACGTGTAGAAAACCTCCAGAGTGGCGAATAGTCTACATACATACGATTGGAAGTCATGTTTCTTCTGGTCACATATGCCCTAGGATAGAGAGAAAATGTTGTTGCACATAAAGTTAAATAGACTTTGGTTCGATGATGGAAGGCGGTTGAAGCCAAATCATAAAGTCCTGAGAATGATGCCGGCGAGCATCGAAACTAGTTGACAATAATGGGTATCTTATCTGCCATATTCATTGGACAAGGGATTGTATCAGATAAAGAGTAATTTATATTTTCAACATAACTTTATTACCTGTCTCTTTAACGTTAATTGACCAGTATCTACAATTTTGACTTAAATATTATTGTGTACGTCATGTCTCTTAATAGTAATTTTATTAAATATAACTTTTTACTAAATCAAAGTAACTTAATTATATACATTAAAGATGCTGTACTTTAAACGTATTAAAATTTTTCTTCATTTTATATTATGAGTTCATAACACTTGTACGTTATTTCTTGTGTCATGCCTAACATTTTATTAAATATTTTTTTTATTTTTTTTATTTTAAAAAAAATCACACTTCAATATGTTATTGTTTTTAAATGTTGTACACAAATATACTTAATCCATTTCAATCATATATAAATTTATCACTTAATGTATTCTTAATTATAGTTTCCTTAGTATTATTACAGCACGATCCTTTAATGATCAAAATGTGTATTTAAAAACTTAGTGTAGTCGGGTCAAGGTATTTTAGGGCAGATGAAAGTTTCAGAAACACGTCTTTGAGTTGATCCATTTCGCAAGGTTTTTTTTACATTGGTAAGCGAGGATAATTTTAATCAATTTTAATTGTTATGAAAGTATAAAGCTATTTTTAGTAGATCCCTTGTACAGGGGCGCAGGAAGGGTAGGGGGGAAATCCCCCCCTGGGATTCTGAGGTTGTATAAATCTTAGAGGTTTGAAACATATTTCTTATGTTGTATCTTATTTTCAGGAGACAAGGATTGCCATAACAAGCGTATTTTGAGGCTTCAATTTAATAGGAAGACCCCCCCCCCCCGAAGAAAAATCCTGCGG
>CABFWB010001621.1:90920-101472 GCA_902151455.1 Timema bartmani
GGGCACCCTTTACTTTTAATTATTATATCCACTTAACAAAAACAAAAAAATATCAGCCATTCAACTTTCATTTAAAAAAATTCCATGGTGTGAGCCCGCAATCAAGCCATATCAACCAAGCAGCCACCGCCGTTAGCGATGATAGTGCTGACATTTGCGGATAGAAGATGTCATGTGGTCAGCACAAGGAACTGCCCTGACGTTAATCTCAGTTTTCTACACCGGTGCCGCTACCTATTTATTCAAGTAGTTCCTCATTTGTACTCATGAGGATTAGTTTGACTCCGTTCCAAACCCACTACTTCACAGAAAAAACTCTGAAAGCACCCAGAGTCGAACTCGGGACATCTGTATCTATAGCTAGGAACTCCAACTACTAGACCATAGAGGCAGTCACTCACGTTTAATAAGACTAGCATAATACAATAATAATATTTTGTAATAAACTTACTGTACTGTACTATAGCTATAATAATCATTGGAGACTTATTTTTTCAAATCCGTTAAACGCTTTTAATTTAATCGATCTAAAAAATAAATCTCTAATATTTTATACGGCAGTGTCATTCTCATTCATTATGACTAGTAAGTTTTTGATTCCTCCATGGACATAAAATATTATATGATTGTTTTGAATCAATGGCATGAATAAATAATTTAATTTGGTAATCGAATAATTACTTAACCAAGGTTTATATTCCACTCTAGAACATGTAAAACGTAATTTCATTTTTTTTAAATTTACTATACATCGATTTTTAAATCCTTTTAGCCTGTTCTTAAAAAGATAGAATCCACTCAATAAGCCATTAATTAAATTAATTTGAATAATGAGTGGAGTCTCTCATACGGTGATCAATAATTCTAATCATGAAAGAGTACCGTATTCTACATCACACAGCTTGGTATGATCTATCACTTTTTAGTGGTAAAAGCTTTATTTTAACGTCTTGTGGTAAAGAAGAAGGCTGTCTTTTGTCTGGTGAAAATTTACCGATCTATTAATGATAAAAATATATATTTAGAATAGGTAGAAACTATGGCGGTTATCATATATTATAACATCGTAATTAAATATATGCACGAATAACAAATTTACGTTAATCTTGTTGGATTATTTTAACCGATGGATTCAAATAAGAGTTTTTGAAATATATTTTTTGTACTAAATGCGAATATTCCTTAGCTCAGTCGGTAGCGTGTCTGCCTGCTAAGCAAAGGGTTCGGGTTCGATTCCTAGCATGGCCAAAACTTTATCATTGATGAAAATATAGGTTTACCCTTTCACACTGATAAATTAACGGCCGGGGAATGGATGTTGTGCCTGTCCTAGTCTTAAGTTAGATTATTATAAGACATATGAAGCTACGACAGGCCTAACCTGCAGGTAGTGAAAAATATATGACGTGAATAAAAAACTGATCCAGGCCACAGGCTGGAAACAGTAATGTATATAAAGTAAAGTGCATATCTGAAAATGTATGTAATGTGCACTTTACTTTATATACATTACAGTGCAGAATTGAAAATTATTATCAACTATATGATGGTGACCTGGTGGTCTAGGAGTAAGGTGTTAGACTTCTGTGCTGGGGGTCAGAGTTTCAATCCTCGGTCCTGGCACAGATTTATCTGATTGCCAAATCTTTACTTCAATTTTCACAAGACGTGTATTAATCACAACTTGTGAATGTGTGGAATGCACAATCACCTACCATTACACATTAGCGAAAGTGTGTATAACCTGAACGGCTGTTAAGACGCGGTGCTAATAATAATAATAATTATTATTATTTTTACTATATGATATAATATATATGTATCTTAAACTTTTTGTAAAATTTGTTGCACTATTTATAATCCTATTTTTTAAGCAAAATCAACGTTGATAAATATTTATATGTAACATTACGTTTATTTAATTCTCTTATATGTCACATTGAAATATATTTGTGTAATTGAGGTAAAAGTAAGTATATAGTTTCAAATTTAGTATATTTCTGACTATCAGAAACTTATTATATTTTAATCTAATTGAGAATTTATAAAAGGTGGAAATAGAGTTTAAGCCTGGGTGAAGCTTACGGCCTAGAAGCTAGAAGTAACTTAGTGGCTGACTCTCTAGGAGTATTGAAACCTCACCATGTCATGGAGAACGACGCCTAAACAACCCTCGAGATTGGTCCTAGCTCATCATTCTAACAGACATAGAATAGTCCATGACAAAGACGTCCTTTACGAGGAACTTAAGCCAGTATGGACCCTGTGCAAGATTCTAGGCCTCTTTACATTACACAACCCTCAACAAGGTGAGTTTTGTTGATATTTTAACTAGTTGAAGTACCCTACGTTTCTAGAGAGAAATGTTTTTAGTTTAGCAACTGTACGTAGAAGGTAACTTTAAAATTGTAATATTCCAGCTTCAAGATGCACATGTTCATGCACAGGGACTAATAATTTTAAAATGTCAGCTTTCTGTGTCTGGTAGATATTGTGCATTGCTCATGACAGACAAGCAAACGCTTCATTTTATTAATATATTTATATTATTTGCACAATTAAAACTTTTATATTATATCAGATGTTCAAGTATTCCTACATAAATTTAAGATTATCAAGTACGCTTACAGGTGATGTAAAATACTTTACCTAAACATTCAAGGTAACTTTGTAGTAAAGTTATTTACGAAGTATAAAGATTTTTATTCTTTCATTAAACCACTCCTGAAATTTCAGTAGCATAAAGATTCAATTGAGAAAGACAAATATTTGTAGACACATCCACAGCAGAGTCTCCAAATCACGAGACACAAATCTCTTTTTTTCATAGTTTGATATTCAAACCATCTCACACAAAGCTCTCATAACAATAATCCATAAAATTCCCATGACACAGAAGAAAGCCCAAATCATTAAATAAAAAACTTCCATGACTACATCAAAATATTTAAATAATGTACCACAATGTTTCCATGGTCACATCATAATATTTAAATAATGTACCACAATGTTTCCATGACCACGTCAGAATATTTAAATAATGTACCACAATGTGTCCATGATCACATCAGAATATTTAAATAATATACCACAATGTTTCCATGGTCACATCAGAATATTTAAATAATATACCAAAATACTTCCATGACCACATCATAATATTTAAATAATGTACCACAATGTTTCCATGACCACATCATAATATTTAAATAATGTACCACAGTGTTTCCATGATCACATCAGAATATTTAAACAATGAACCACAATGCTTCAATGACGGCAGAATAGTATCCAAACCATGAACCACAAAACTCCAAGGAGCACATCAGAATGTCCAAACATGAATCACCACGCTCCAATAATGGTATGATAATATCCAAACCATGATACCACAATTCTTTCTCAACTAAACTTATGTTTGATTCCATGGGTCTGTCCTGAATTTAATTTCATTTGAAAGCATTCAGAGATATAGGAATCCAACACAACAAAAAGCATGTCACATTATCCCTCATATTATCTGGTCCCAAATACGTTCCAATCCATTTTTAATGAGCTCTGAGTCTTATATAGGGGCTACTCACTAAGTTCTCAGCGGGGCTCGGATTTTTATGTCATATTCTCTTTGCTCAGCATTCAATTCTCATAAGTACATACATTTTGCTCATTATCCCGTTGTTGGGAAAATTTATATTTTATTAATGAATTTTTTGTCATTTTGGAATTTAAAGTCATATTGTCTTGGGTTGTGTCATTTTTTAGTCTTTTTTGCCATTTTCAGGTAATTTTGAGTTATTTTAAGGCATTCATATTGAACAAGTATATTAGTTAATACTTTTGATATTTTATAATTGCTGGGTTACTGGAAGTTAAATTTTTCAGTAAAATTTGTCAGAATAAGAAGATAATAGACAGTGAACTTCGTATCCTCTTTGCTTGTTCAGTTGTAAAATACACATTTCTGGTGAGACACTGCAACCAGGCTGGGTAGGGTTGCATTGAGAGGGGGTAACTATTACTCCTAAAGTAAATATTTGTAATTCAATATTCTATCTATCATACTACAAGAGTTCAATTGGTAAGGCTTTTCATTGCATTATAGAGTTGTAAAGTGCATGTTTGATTTAGTCGTGTTTATTTCTGACGAGTTTTTGTTCATATTTTTAGGTCTTTTTTAAAAATTTGAAGTCATTTTTTAGAATTTCTATATAATTTTATAGGTATTTTTCTATCTTTTTAGTTCATCAAAATCCAAGCCCTGGTTATCAGATAGGTGTGTTGGCCTGAAAGTCTGATCCTATTCCGAAATTCGAACTAATATTATATTTAATTAAAATTACAAAACATTTTTTCGAGACATTAAATTGAGAATAAAGATATATTTATATTTTTAGAATCATATTTATTATAGGCTATCACAATATTCATCGTAATCTATGTCACATGCAACAAAAGCGATCATTTGAGTCTTTCAGTAATTCAAGATGTTATGTGTCGGCTGTAACTGGCTATTTTTGTGATTTGTGACATGATTAATAATACAACATTGGCTTGTTCATTTGGAAACCGCCTAAGACAACGTTTTTATAGCACATTTCCAAAATTATGAATTAGTGAGTGTCCATAATATCTGTATATACAGTCTAACAGCTTTCAATAAAATGTATAATAAAAAAATAGAATAAACAACAATTTTATTGAATTATTAGATAGATAAGTATTTTTTTAAATATTTTTAAAAAATAGTCTAAAAATTGACGTCCATCAATCTCTAAAGAAAGATAAGCCAAACTAAACCAACACGAATGCACACAAAATAATAAAATAAATTGAAACAAAAACATACCCACCCTGGTGGCCACGTGGTCTAAGGCGTGATCCTTGAAATGGGCTGGATTGCCTGTGGCAGTAAGGTTCAGGTTCGTATCTCAGCCGTGTGCGCTAGGGTAAGAGGTGGTAGCAAAGCTAACGCGGGTGCACTTTCCCTCAATTATCATAGCAAACCCTTTCCTTATAAAAGGTTAAAACCTTGGTTTTTAAGAGAACCGATTTTAAAAAAATTAGATAGCAGTACTTGTTTCTAAAAGTGTTGATTTTAAGTGAACACAATAAAAGCTCCAAGGACCGTTATAAGCGGCTCTGTTGACTGCGGCCATCAACGTAAACAGTGACTGAATCATCGTACTAATGAGTTTTCAGGTGTGATGTTGATTATTCAGGCCAGTGATCAAGTAAATATACACGTAGTCTGTTTGTTTTTATCAGTAAATTGCTCGACTGTCTACCTTACTCCTTATTACGAACACACAAACACACACAAAAATATTTCATCGCAAATATTTGATCGAGTATCCTATACGGCTAAACATTTTAGAGATGAAACCATTTATACTCCAACGTATTTTAAACAATATTATAATATTTATATAACTAATGTAGAGAAAACAAATACTGGAAAGGGGTCAAATTGTATTGTATCGATTATTAATCTTGAATCCGAATCTTTAAGTTTTCTTTCGAATGTTGAATCCAAACTCGAATCGAATCTTTTAAAAATGTACAATTTTGTTTAAAGTGAAAATATTTAAAATTGAATTATTGTTTAAGGCCTGGTACCACTAACAAAAATACTATTTTGTTTATGATGTTTATTACTTCATAAACAACAACGAGAACACTTTTTTTTAAGTAAATTAGTACAATTTGTGTGTGTGTGATTTTATTACTCTGCCAACTACACAAATCTTTCAAGGGCTCCCGCAGCATTTTCCTCAAGGGGCTATGGATATTTATTAAATTGAAGCCTCAAAAGACGCTTTTTAAGGCAATCCTTGTCTCCTGGAAATAAGATGCAACATAAGAAAAATGTTTCAAATTCATCCAATTTCGTGGGTGGACATTTGACCTTGATGATTTAAATGATGAATGCTGTTGTAATTGCTCGTGCAAGTGCCAAACTATCAGCCCTAAAGTCAGCAGATGGCCTGGTGGCGGGCGCTAGTAATCATTTTATTAGTTATATTCTATAACTCTCTGTTTGTTGGCTGGGGGCACTGTTTGAACACTGTTGGATAGGATTAGCCTACTTATAATATTCATACAACCTCAGAATCTCAGGGGGGGGGGGAGGCAATTGGTCCCCACTGGCCCTCCCCTGCGGACACTCCTGAAATGTATATAATTCTTGTTATCAATTGGTTAAAATAAAATTGTTATATCAATTCAAGGTCTTCATTATTGTATTCAAGAAACTTTTTCGAGATTTTTATGATGAATCTAGAATCTCTCAAATATAAAAGGATTTGAGGGATACGAAGAATCAAAGATTCGAGCGTCCCATCTCTATAAAATACCATTCTCTATCAATGTTTATTTATGTTTTTAGACTCCAAATTCAAATATCCTCTTTGTTACCACTTTAACAGGGGTGGGCAACCTTTCTGTGGCCCGATAGACTTACAAGCTTATCCTCCCGCTATCACCCACCCTTTCTTAGCTCTACTTTTGCTTTTTTTTTTAATTCTTTACATTTATATTTTTTCCTAAAATTCAACCCTTTCTTAAATAAATATGTTTCCATCATTATATCAAAAAAATATAGAAAAAAAAATGTACATTTTAATTTTCTTATAACACTATCGATTATCACCTATCAAATTTATTTTGGTCATTAATATTATTTGAACGTACTTGATATATTTGCAAGTTTATAAGAAAGAAAGATATAAACTTTTATTAACATTATCGCGATCGACCAGTTGCCGACCCCTGCTCTATAGGCAACAGTGATAATGGTTTCTTAAGAGCCCGTATTATGGTCGATTAACTGGGAAATTGAATACAAGATAACGCTCGAAACAGAAAACTTTTCAAAGTGAGGTTTTCAGCATTCTTCTTTTGGTAACAGCGAAATTAGTATATTTTAGGCCCAATAGTTTTTTTCGCTATAAAATCATTCTTTCTCACATTTGTTGTTTATTATCAGGTACGTTTAAATTGTTTCACTAGTCCCAGACATTACCACGGCTTTTTTTTTAGAGTAGAACACATAACACCGCGCCAAGGCTTGACTTCTTGTTCGAGATACCGAAGATTAGATATTATCTGTGGGGGTTAGACGAGCTCTTAGCCTTACTAAAGCACGCGCATCCACACGACATAATTCTCAAGGTGCTAAGCCAAAGATCCCTGGTTTCTATTCCCACGTCCAAGGGTCATTTTTCAAATTCACGAATGCCATTGGGATATATCAAAATAGAGAGTTCGCCCACAGTGTATTCGGGCGAGATCCGAAACTCGGCCTTCTCGATATCGGAAATTGAAACTATTACGAGTCTAATACCTCAAACCAAATGATCATCACCTGTTCACATTTTTGAATGTCTCTTTCTCTCACGATGCATTATAACAAACAATATTATAAATTGTTGTTTTTTCCAGGTATGGTCATGCGCAAAGCTGTGTCCCTCTACACTTTGTACTCGGTTATTCTGCACACGGCAATGGGAGCTCTGATGGCAAAAGTAGTTTTAATTCTGGTGTCTGACAACAAGGAATTTGCATTCGGCCAATGGGTTAATATTTACTCTGCAGTTACAATATTTATGGCATATTATTTCCTGGTGCCTTTTCACTGGCTGGAGAGGAAATCTCTTTTAAAATATTTTCAAAAATGGAAGAATTTTCAGGTAAGAATCAATACTTTCTCTTGAGGGTGTAAATACATATTATTATATTTGTTACTGCGTTCCTTACTGACTATTCAGTTTCTCAGAAACATAACATACAAATTAAAACAAGAGCACACGAGGAGAAGGGTTAATTTCAATGACAAGTACCACTATTCAATTAGACATAACTAGAAAAACCACAAATTTAAAAAAATTACACCCAGACCAATTTGAACCCCGACCTCTCGTGTCAGTTTTAGAAGTGCAAACTCAAACACCAGCCCTCTCCCTTAAAATTTTGATGTATAGTCGCAATTTACATAAAGGTTTGATTTAGGGAGGGTTAATTTTAATATTGTTAGCTTTGATCCAAGATGTAGGGCCTCGAGATCGAATATCAACTCACTTAGGGTTGTATCCATACGTAATAATTACGCTAATGAATGTATAGAAAGTGTACCCACACTTGTATGGAGGGAGAGTGTAAAACTATTTAGTAAAAACTATTTTCATTTCATCCAAACAGGATTTGAACCCCGTCATCGGAAGTCCAGTCTATCGAGAGATTGATGCCTTGGAATTAGGTCATTCGACTACGGAAGACATTTCATTAATTAATTTTCCTAGACTATCTATCCCGATACCTATACTGTATCTCGGGACCTAATTCTACAATCTCAATTTAGTTAACATCATGTAGCTATGTCCTTTATTTACTATAATGTAAGTTGGAATACTAATTCTTAATCCTACTAGTTGGTCCGCCCCGGGTATATTACTCCCCCGGTACCCTGCCCCACTGGGTGTCTAGCCGTCCTCTGGATCCTAACAGTCCCCGGATCTGCGAGAGCCCCAGTGGGGGCAGGCATCCCCCTATCCACCACCTGGGGAGGCGCCCTACCGGAGATTGCACTCCGCCTACTCCTAACTGATTCCACTGCTTATTGGACCTAAAACTAAATTGCACTAAAACTACTAATAATAACTAAACTAAAACTAACTTAACCTAAACATTTTCTTCACTCGGTGACTGCGGGATCTCATTACATCTTTATATAGTCCTTTCTTACTGCTGAAAGCAGCTGAAAACGGACCAAGATAACGGACCGGACGCCCGACAACTCCAGCCCAGCATCTCACTTGTTACCAAGAGGGCTAGACCATCCGAGTGAGAGGTTATGTCCCCCGTCTCAACTGATGTTACTTCTAAACGTTCCTCAGCTGGTAGCTTAGTGACCTCTGGTTCATCAGCAGTTTGCACTACTGGATTCCAGAGAGCACCTATCCTCAGCTTAGCTCCGGATAGCCCGAATTTCCAACATGCTATAGCCCGCCAGCTGACACAATCTTTTATTCCTGATCTAATGTATTGTGCCTCTAGTTAAGATGTTAAGTCACTATCCTCAGTAGCGTCACTTTCATCTTCTGTCTCTTCTTATTCTTGTCCAGTCTTCTATTCTTCAACTCAGTCATGTACTTGTCCCTCTCTCGTTTCGAAACCTTGTCTGCAATCGCATCCAGCAGGTTCCACCTGTCCACATCTCTCAGTATGTGGTATATAAATCCCGCCTGGAGCGGTATCTGCATCTCTTCTCTACACTCACCAGTATTCGCACACTCAAATACCACATGTTCAGGAGTAGCCTCCTTTCCGCAGTCACATTGTCCTGAGTCGGTCAGTAGCCTAAGAAAGAGGGGCCCCCTGTACGGTCCATGACCATTTATATAATGCACCAACCCCGGGGAGGGCTGCAGGAATTCAAGTCCTAACCTCTCTTCTGCATTTGGAAACAGCTGGTAGGTTCTCCTACCAGTCACGCTTCCATCCCAATCTTATTGCCATTCACTCAACAAGAATCTTCTGACTTGACGGCCATTCACCACTCCATCCCCCGTTAGCATAGCCACGCTGTCAAGTTTCCCTTTCTCTAACCAGTACATGGCCGCCCTCCTCCTTATTTCAAAGTCAAGTGGCCAGATATCCAGGGATATGCTCAGAGCATCTGTCGCAACAGTCCTATACGAATCAGAGAGCCCCAGAAGAATGCTCCTATGAAGACTCTTGATTTTCCTCTTCAATCTTACCTTCCTCAACTGCTACGCCCATGCGCTGGCCCCGTAACCCACTATAGAGAACAAAAGTGCCTGATGATATGTACGGATTAAGAGCATAGACAATCTAAATCTCGCTGGTCCAATATTGATTGCGGAAGACAACCTTGGCTTAACGTGTAATGGACTCGACACAAAAGTGACGCCAAACACACCTGGATATCGTGGTCCAGGGCAGTTCCTTCGGTCGGTATCTAAAAATCTCCAACCCCCGCATCCTGAAGGGTGGGATGATCCGGTTCAGGCCAGATATCCAGGGAGGCGAGAATTAACTCCTCCTCCCTCTCCAGTCACTCACTGGTTGGACAGGCACCGGAGACTCGTGCCTCCCACCTATCCAGAGTGATAACCGGAGTCATTTACTTCCGCTCACAGAAGCAACCTTACGCTCTCCACTATTTCCCGTGTGTATGGGAATGAGATTACGCCCATTGCGCGTGGGAAAGTAGTTCCCCACTCTTCTTGCTTACGAGTGGAGGCGCCCTTGTTTTAGCCCATGCAATACAAACTGTCCAGGTTAGCACTGGAGCTCTTAAACGGCTCATCGCACGAACGGAAAGGCCCAGGCCCACGGGCCTAGAACCCCAAGGACCCGGCCTATAGCTCTGCAACCCCAGGAGCCCGGACCCGAAGGCCCGAACCTCACCCCTCTGCCAACGCCATTACTCGTCGGCGGATAAATCTCACTGCCCCACAGAGTCCAACCCATTGCTGGGCCACCACCGCAGACCCCAAGCCCGCGAGGCCGTAGTCCGCAACGTGGGCTATCG
>CABFWB010001621.1:101750-120048 GCA_902151455.1 Timema bartmani
CCAATTTTACTAAAATAATTGTGTTCGGACTATCCGGAATTTTGGACTACCGAAGCTTGGTCTAACGGGGTTTTATCGTACTTCCTACGAAAATTGGACTATATGTATGTTTCAGACGCTGTTCGCCTCAACGACAGGGAAACCACTCCAGCTGAACTTGAAACGTTCCGCTTGGGCTGTTTTTGTGGCCGTTCCGATGATATGTACTTCAACGTGTATTTTATCCATCTTCCTAAGAGTAGGGATGCGGTTTGATGTGAGGATGCTTCCCTCGAATGTGGTTTTCTCTTTCAGCTATACGGTCTTCACAACATGTAGCGCCACATGGATACTAGTATGCCAGGCTTTGGGCGAAGCCGCTACGAGTCTGCGGTTTTATTTCAAACAGGTACAGTAGAGTTTGTGAACCAATCTTGATTAAATTAGCAGCAGTAAATTATAGTGTTTGACGTGGAGATGCGCCCCCTATAGGTTGGCACGTGGACTACATGTCAATCTAGTCTTGTTAGGCTTACCGGTGACATGCAATCTCTTGGTGGCGGACACCTTCCGGGATCAAAAATATGTCCGTTATTAAGAAGTGTCCGTTATTTAGAACGTTTTTTAATTGGTATTTGTTAACGTGATCATTAATATTTGTAAACATGAATCTTACGAAGAAATGCCGACACTGAAAGAGAGGTAAGGGGTTAATCCTTCCTACCAAAGAAGAATATTTTCAGAGCGTGAAGATATCTCACTTCCATTCCATAAAAGATAGTCCACTCCTATGAAATAAATACATTTGGTGATTGATATAGAGACTATTTCTGATCATCTGATGTTTTCTTTACTCACAATGTTTAACTGGTTAACCCCTCCCCCTCCCCATTGTATTTTATCTTCGGATCTGTGTAGATCCCGGGGCATCTCCAAATTACGGTAGAGGTAGCTCGAGCCCCTCAAGGCCCCCCGTGGGTTACGCTAATGCTGAAGGCTCAGAAGGGGTGGGCGGTATGACCTTCATGTACTGTAATCATTACTACGTAGGCTATTTTAGAAACATTTACTGGAGGGGAAAAGCAGGACTGGCCACACTTTACGCTAGACAATGGCATTCCTGACATTCCTACAGTAAAATAATATGCATGGACTGGTGCTTTCAATTTTTGTCCGCTGCTTAGAAATTTTTGTGAATACATATGCGTCTCCAGCAGTGTCCGCATCCGTTATAGAGATAGCCCGCTATTCGGAAGTTGTTTCATTGTAAGAGCCACTGTTATTTTGCCAGGGAAATTTAAACTGTAGGTTATAAAATGAATCCGCTATTCAAAGATGTCCGTTAGGGGTGTGAAAAGCTCGTAACTAAACACATCAAATTGTGAAAAGTATTGGTGTTAGAGGAATGAATCTTACATCAAAATAAAATTCAGTTCATTATGATAATTTCGTACACTTACACTACCCATCTATTTCAATTAGGAAAAAACTTTTACACAGAGTGAAAATATGTCTGCACTAAAAGCTTCATTATAGTTCTTTCATTAGAGAACAATTTTTCGAAAGCAAACTAATTGGAATATGAGAATTTTAATAACATCCTCATGTTTTTTAAGGTTTTTATAACGAATCCTGAAAAAACTACTGTGATTGTCCAAATAGTTTACGAGAAACGGTGAGTTATGTTTTAGGATTTTCTAGATTTTGATCGTGATAAGCATGATGCCGCCGGGATATACCCTGGAAGAATTTTGCGTGCTCGTGTCGTGGATTCAAAATTCAAATATCGTCTGCACTTTGCACGGTGCCTATAGGCTATAGTATTATATATTATTTATTGATTCATTATTGAGAAATGTGATCTGTAAATCATCTGTTGTTAAGATGTTTATGTTAAGAATACAATTAGTATTTGTTCAGCATTAATTGATTGTATTTGTATTTTCTTTTATAAACACTGTCAATTGTGAGATTGTTTTAATTTAAAGTGAAAAGTTTAGTGCTTGTTTGAACACCAATTATTATGTCAAAAATAATCATCAAACATTAAACTTTTAAAAGTTTGACCACTTTTTAAGTTGTTAACAGGTGACCTGGTGGTCTAGGGGTAAGGTGTCAGACTTCGGTGATGAGGGTCCTGGGTTCAATCCTCGATCCCGGCACAGATTTATCTGATTGCCAAACCCTTCCTTCACCTTTGAAAAGACGTGTATTAATCACAACTTGTGAATGTGTGGAATGCCAGGCCTCCACCGTGGTTCGGATCCCACGTTAAACTGTAGGTCCCCCATTTCATCTCACAATCACCCTACCACTAAGCAATTAGTAAAACGCGGTGCTAATAATAATAATAATAATTATTATCAAGGGCAAATTTGCATGAAATTATGTTATTGAAAATATTAAAAACAAAAAGGGCATCACAATAAAGTCTACGCGAGAAGAGAGTTTGGAGCCCTAATAGGTTTCGAATTCTATCATAATCATAATAAATCCGGCTACTAAAGTATTTATCATAGCATGCAGCAACAAATTTTCTTTGAACGTTTTCTAACCTAAGAGAGTCAGTTAAGGTAATGGAATTCCAAGCAACAGTAGCATATTCTAACTTAGATCTAACCAGGGCATAATACAGACATAAAAAACAGTCAACTTTCTTAAATGATGAAGTAATAAATTTAATAAGCCCAAGTATTTTCAATGACTGGGAAATGACATGGTCAACATGATAGTGGAAATAAAGTTTGTTATCCAGGAGGACACCAAGATCATTAATACAAAGGGTGCGAACTATGTTATCACTGCCCAATTTATAAGTAAAAAAGAAAGGATTAGTTTTCCTAGTGAAAGATATAGATTTGGTCTTAGATTTATTGATAGACATTCCATTTTCCAAAGACCATTGTAGAATACCATTTACATCATTTTGTAAATCTATACAATCTGCAATTGAATTGATAGTTTTAAATAATTTTACATCATCAGCAAAGAGTAAATAACTAGAAGAGTTCAAATATTTACCAATGTCATCAATAAACACATTAAAGAGAAGAGGACCTAAATTAGACCCCTGTGGTATGCCACAGGGTGCTAAAAATGTATTTGAGCTGTGTGAATCAATTTTAATAATGAATGATCTTTCATGCAAATAACTGCTGAACCAATTTACATATGAGTGAGAAAGTCCAAAATTACCAAGTTTAGCGAGAATAATATTATGCTGACATAAGTCAAATGCCTTACTTTGGTCAAAATAAATAGCATCAACCTGACCTTGGGCAGAGACTTGAGGGGCAACATGCCCAAGAAATTCTACTAAATTAGTTACAGTAGATTTATTTTTTATAAAGCCATGTTGATTATCTGAAAATTTATTTTTAAGGTGGTGAAAAGTATGCTCATGTATGATTTTCTCGAATACTTTGGAGAAAGTGTTTAAGAGAGAAATTGGTCTATAATTACAAACATTTGTTTTTACCCCCTTTTTATAGATAGGTATGACAACAGATTGTTTCCATGTACGAGGAAAAGTTTCATTTGACAGGCTAATGTTAAAGATATAGTATAATAATAATAATAATAATAATATGTTAACTAAAAGAAACACTTATGCTATCAATAACTGTAGAGTGTGTACTTACATTCTACGTACCGTACTCAAATGTGTATAATGAAGGACAAATAATTTATACCCTGTAATAGATACCACTTTCCTAAATGTATGTAACGATTAAGTGAATGAATCACGCCTACATTAGGATGTTTATATGTATGTATACTAGCCGATTTTGGCTCTTTTTATAAACAAATTCTGAATAAATAACTAACTAACAAAAAAGTGAATAAAATTTAGAAATATTTTACCATAACAAAGAAAAAGAACAAAAATGGGTCATAAATATTTCATAAAAGACTTGTTAAATGTATTATTTTAAGATATTTGATTGATCATTAAAGTTTAGTCAAATATCTCTTTTCAAATAACTTTTATAAAAATAAAAATGAGTGTAATATGTACCTCCCTGGTAAACGTTTGAAGGTGGAAAATCCACTGAGTTAGCCAGGACTAAAGCTGTTGTCTTGATATGCACTTTTGCAAGTTACATTGGCAATCATTTGACCAAGCGTACATATAGATCCGGCCGAATTGTTACCAAGGATGCCGATTCACCTCTCACACACTATTGAGTCTAAGGATGGAAGTAATATGTCATCTACAAGTTCTTTGTGTGGTGTTTGACTGGTAACTGTTTTATTATTCTTGTTTCATCTACTAGAGTTCAGAGTTTTTATGTTGCCTGGCATTTTAAATTGTTTATTGGTATGCTTTAATTTTGATAAAACAGTGGTAAAGTAGTCAACAAATAGTCTACATTCAAATTATGCAGATATTGTACACCGTAGGCTATTTATTTTCATTAGGTCTGATAGATGGCCTTGGACATAGTTTCTAAGATCGGTAGGTTGTAGCACTGCGGTCTTAAGGATGTAGCAAAGCTTGTTTCTGTTTGAATTGACTACAGTCTTTGATAGGAAGTGTGTGGGGAGTGTGAGTTCATCAAGTCTATAACTCAAGGATCCTCGAGACTATTTGTATAGAGCTTAACCTAATCTTAAATCACCATTGTGGTTAGGTTATGTTAGTTTGGATTAAGATCTAAAAGAGACGTTAAAACTACCTGTATGTATTTGTCATTACCAAACTAATTTTAATATTTTTCAAGCTGCAGAAAAAGGTCAAGTTTATTTCATATTCTGTATCCATGCATTAATTACAAAATCAACAAGCACTTTAATCCATTGACTCTCGCATGGATGTATCCTGGGCTGTATCCGAATAGTCAAGTACACTTGACTTGATGCAGACTTGATTAATGTACACTTAACACACATTTGAGGTCGAAGACTGCAACAGACTATTTGGACAGCAAACTATCCTTTCCACACCATTGAGTCCGCATTGCTTCTTCCTACCAATGAGCTTAAAAACTATTTTAAACGTCATCTATCAGCCCGTTATCACAGATCACATTACTCTATGAGCTCTATCTCTAGCAGACGAAAAAATAAACAATTGCCAATCAATCACTGCATCAAGGGCCTGTCAAGGGTGACTTGCCGTCGCCCTTGGACACAAGGGTGTGTGAGGGGTGCATCGACACACTTTGTGACTATTTGGATGGATCTACACTTGATCACGTGATTGCCAATGCAACTATCAAGTGAACCTCAAGGGTCGATGGCGCGTGAAGTAGACTTTTCAGATACAACCTAGAATATTTTTAGGGTTATACAAAGGACAAGGCTTTAAGATACTGTAATTATAATGGTGACTGTGAGAGCTAGTTAAATTAATAAAAATAAAACAATTGTTAATATGTTTACATATTTATCAAAACCCAGATTAGCACATCTTTACAAACAACAATAAATGTTGATGTGTTTTTACTAGAAATATATAAGTTAATATAAGAATAAATGTCATTAAATAGAGGGGGCTAATACCCATCTCCCCCTTCCTCTATTCATATACGACCATTGTTTCTCACCTTACAAATCTTAAATAACTACTCTTCTTTTTCCAGGATGTTCTACAAAGAGGAGAAAGGCCACTGGTCATTATGGAATATAGAAAACTGTGGTTGGCACTCAGTGCTATATATCGCCAAACGGGAGAAGCAGTCCTTACCACATTTAGTCTCAACTTGCTTGTTAATTTTGTTATTCTATTGTTCGCATTATATGGCTTCATACTCGGATTAATTAACAGGATTACCGGAAATGAGATCAGCATGGTTATTTATATTGTAGCATCAATTTTGGACATCTACTTGATTTGTGATCATGCTCATTTTGCTATGATTAAGGTATATTTGATCAATTTACTACATTTTATAATTATTTTCAAAAATAAAAAGTCATTTTAGAGTTAGAAAGCGTCGTCACTTCGACATGTAGGCCTACCCTTGCCAGCTGCATCGGCAAGAATGTCGATATACCCGTCATACTTGCGCTTGAGTTCTGGGACAGTGACATGTCCTTGGTGCGGTGTTTGACTGGCAACTGTTTTATTACTCTTTTATAGTCTTATAGAGCTCAGAACTTTTATGTTACCAACCATTTTAAATTAGACAGGTTGCTAAAGCAGACATGTGTCATATGGTAGTAAGAAATTAGTTAAACATTTCAAAAAGTTGATTAATCATTCTATGTCTAGCATTTATTTTCACCAGAAATACCAATTTGCCTCTCAGCAAGCTTTATTTTTTATAAAACAATGGGAAAACAGTAGACACAAGTTATTTAAAATGCCACTGATTTTAAATGTTGTATTCATTTCAGTAGTAGATAAAGGGTGTTTAACATGGTTTATAGGATCATTGGTAGGTTGTAGCACTGCAATCCCAAGGATGTAGCTAGGCTCATTACCATTCGCCGTTCAAATAGTCTGATGCAATATTCGATTGGTAGTGTGTAATGAATGTGAATTCATCAAGTCTATAACTCAAGGAATCTCGAGACTATTCAGATATAGCCCATGAGTATCTTTGAAGCATACAAACTTCTTGTAGGAAAAAAACAACATATACTAGAAGGTGGGAACAAGTTTAACTGTGCTAGTAAGAGAGATCAAACCCGCTTCGATGGACGCATGGTTTAAGGTGTTACTCTTGTAATTAATAGACTAGACAGGATGACTAGGAGATTCAGGTTAAATGCTTATGCACTAATTACGTTAACGGGTTAGTGATGATGAAGGCAGAATTTAGAGGAAGTATACCTGCATTTGTGGGAAGAGAGAGTGGGAAACCATTTAGGGAAAACCACCCTATGCACACTCGACCGGGATTTGAACCTCAATCTCTCCTACATCGTAATTCTATTGTGAATACCTTAGACCATGCAGCCACTGAAGTGGGTTTAATTTATAGTACAATATTTTAATAAAAAGACAGATTTTGAAATATAATTTAGTGGCCTGTTGAATGTAGATTATATTTTCTAAAAACTTAATGAGTAGAATTAATGGGCAGCACATCACAAACCAGGAGATCCAATGTTATTACATAACATAGATGTGCTATTTATCATTAAAACACTTAAAATGATTCATGCAAACTGAGAGTCTGCAATAATTATGTTTCTCTTTTCAAAGACACTGTCTTATTATCAAAGCTAGATTATTGCATATGTTCAGATACATAACTTCATATTAAAAATAATGTGTCGGGTAGCCAGATGATATGTTGTATTTTACAAGCTATCATCAAATTTTCTAGTTGAACCTTCTCAGAATTAAACTTATAATGGCTTTTGTGCAATCAGTCACACAACTTATGTTTGTTTTGTTACAATAGCTGTCTTCAACATATTCATAAAAGATGCCATTCCTTCCATTAAGTTTACATCATCCAAGTTGTATTAAAGTTCTATAAATAATAATTAAATAGAAAAATATTTACGAATAAATGGTTAAAAATATTAATCACGTCCATAATAGTAACCATTATTTTTATAAAAAATAAGTGCAATATATTTTAATATATATATTTTTATGAGCTATTATCTTATGCCAGTGGTATTCAACTTTTTTTGTTCAAGTGCCCCCAGATATAATTTATCTCCACCTTTGTACCACCAAAGATGTTAGTGCTTTAAATCTATGTATTTGCATACCTCGGGTTGAATACCATTGTCCTGGACCACAGATCTATTAATTTAATTTAATTATTTAATGGAATACACCCATATTTGTTTCTAATTGGGTGTGCACAAGCCAATTTAAGTAAGTAGGGCTTACTCATAAAAGAGGGTCGTTGATCATCCCCTTACGACAACTTCGACACATATTTGGTGGGTTTACTTTCTTGCAGTGCATCTTACTACTCGTTCAACATATTCTATTTATAGGCGAGTTTTCACGATTGACTTGGCTATGTCTTGGTATCGAGTGTTTTCGACCAAGGTGGAGCACGAAAACTAATTTGAATAGTTTTTCGCAAACAAAAATCGCTGTTGGGGTGGGGTGGAGTAGATCTAACAGCTGGTAGGTTAATCTATGTAAATCTACTTGTACTGCAAATCGACGGAGAATTAACTGCTTAATTTTAATATTAGTTATATTGGTGCTTAATTTGACTAGTCCTAATATTTACACAGCTTATCAAGCTAAACAAATCTTCCCAAATATAACCTATAGAAAACTTAAAGTACATATTTGAGAGTAAATAGGGCTGGATCATATATATAATAATACTCACTTTCTTTTATCCATAACTAAACTTTTTTAAGTATGTACCTACTTACTGTCATGTATTTCTAGATAGTACATGATTATGGTCCATTTTAATTTACGTACTGTATAACTTAAAATACATTGATTACGAAATTATACTCTGTTAAAACTAACATGAGGAGTGAAGCTGTTTTGAAATTGGCGCACAAATTTTCAGCTCATTGGTCGTAACCATACTGTTTAGTCTGGTCAAGGAAAGCGTTACCACACCGAGCTCTGGTATCGTCTCATTCATAACATTTAAGTTAACATAGATATCAGGTCAACCGCAAAAACACGCCTATTTATACTAATGGGTTTAGTGTGAGGAAAGTGTTATCTACTTGCATTTGTGTGGAGGTAGAGGTTGGAGCTATTAAATAAAACTACCCTCATTACACCCAACCAGAATTCTGGCTCATGTGGTTATTGTTGACAGACAGTATATGGCTTGCGTGTTCAACAGGCTTTTTATTTTTATTATATTTTGATCTAATATTTTAACGGTTTCATTTGTAATGCTCCTGTTAATCATATGTAGCAATATTAGTATAAAATAAGGTTATACCATATTTAAATATAGAGCAAAATAAGACACAAATAAAGAAAATATTGTATTTAAAAAAATCGCTTGAACCTTTATCTTAAACATTATTTACTGGTTTAATTATTGCAGATGAAGGAATCTTTTGTAGACGAAATTTCTGTTTCATTGGCCATGCACAACATTAAAGAAAATCAAAGTGTGAGTACATGTCTCTCGATATAATAATCCCAATGTGAGTACATGTCTCTCGATATAATAATCCCAGTGTGAGTACATGTCTCTCGATATAATAATCCAAGTGAGAGTACATGTCTCTTGATATAATAATCCCAGTGCGAGTACATGTCTCTCGATATAATAATCCCAGTGCGAGTACATGTCTCTCAATATAATAATCCCAGTGCGAGTACATGTCTCTCGATATAATAATCCAAGTGAGAGTACATGTCTCTCGATATAATAATCCAAAGTGTGAGTACATGTCTCTCAATATAAACCTGGTACATTAAATTTACTTTAATCAGGGAATGTAGTAGCTCTATTATGACAGTGTTTATAGCTAGAATTAAAATCACAATCCCACTTTGAGTTATGATCATTTAGCAACTAAATATAAAGTTTTAATTAAAGCCATCATACCATATTGGTTGTATGTAGCCCTAGGTATAGATAGACAGAAATGCAAAATCCACATATTTTTATATTCCAATGACACTTAAAAAGGAAGCTTCTTCATTATCTCGAGGTCAAACAAATGTTTAGATTACATTACTTTCTCTGCATAAGAAATTAAAAACTGGTTTTGGTGCCTGATCAGTTTTGATTTATTACAGTTAGTAAAAACATTATTTAAGAGAGTGGGTAAATAAAGGTATCCCACAAATACATAATTATAAAGTTGCTCTTGTTTTATATTTGTTTTAGATTTCAAAATTCCTCCAAACTATTTGTACTAACCCACCCACCATTTCACTGGGAGGTTTTGTGAAGATCAATAGGGAACTTTTTGTAAATGTAAGTATTGATTTGTCATAAAAAATAAAATGTTATATATTTATATGTTATACATGAAAGAAAGCACTAAAAAGAAATACAGGGACAAATAAGAGGAAAAACCAATTGTGACATTGACAATGAAAAGGGGAACGTAGTTCACACTCTACACTGCTGCCACCTTGTGAATTCAATTAGTCTGTGTCAATTCAAAAATTATAATTTATTTCATTTACTGGTCTGAGGTCAAAATAGGATGTACCATAACAAGCTTTTAGATGAAGAATCCAACTACTTGTGACACCGGTTGAGCGGTCTAAGGTACTACACTTTGTCAGATCACGTTTAGAATTCTAGATAAATTAACTGAAGAGTGTCAGACACTTGATCAACGTCAGCACAAGTGTCTACTGAATAAATAGTCCCGGAATGGTCAAAAATGTATCCAATGTCGACAGGATATCTGGGTGTTTTGGTTGTTCTAATAATATTTCGCTTTGTAGGTTGTGTTAAAATAAGCATTGTGTTCAAATAGTGCACAAAAAACACACCGATTTTTAAAAAAATTTATGTGAATGGATTTATAAAGAATTGTTTTCCATATCTCCAGGCCAGTATTAGTGCACCTAATTTAGCAGGATTCCTTATTTTTACTTCATTATATTATTGATTTAAATTAGCGCACTTTGCTGATAAGCCAAACACGGCTGCACTTTCAAATAGTACATTAATAAATATAACAGAGCTTAACTTAGGGCAATAAATCATCATACTGATAACAGTCGGGAATGTGAGGCAATGTCTTCAAGGCAGTCCCGAATTTAGTCAGGGGCCCCACTGATGATGATGATAATGATGATGATGATGATGAGTTGCACGTGAGCCTACCGACCTAGGAGTCCCTGGTTATATCCCTGGCACTGTCAAAAATGTAGCAAGTGTTGGCAGGAGAACTGGGTAGTGTGGTTGTTTTAGTAATATTTCAGTTTGTAAATCATGTTAAAATAAGCAATCTGTTCAACTAGTGCACGATCAACACGTTGATTAGAAAACAAATTCGCTGTGGGTTGTTTTATAAAGTGAATTTCCATCTCTCTGGCTCTCTTCTGCGTGTGTGATTAGGCAACTGAATGCTTTGTAAGGACTTAATTGCAATTTAAGAGAGGAATGTTTAGTTACTCATGTTGTTAGGTTCGATATGTTTTAGGTTGGATGCTATTTTATTACTTTTTCAAGATTTAGGATTCTTCTTTTCACAGTCCATACAAACATGGCGAATATAACGATATCGTATTGTAACTAACACTATTATTATTTAAAATCTAACTACACATTTACAAAAATATAATTTAAAAAAAACTGCTATTATTTATTAATAAATTATCATAATATATGAATACTGAAATTTATGTTATATGTGACATAAGGGTGTCACCTGAGTCAACAGTAGTGTGTGTTGGCGGTGGCCTACTCTTTTTGATATTTGGTTATAGTTACTCTCAAATATGTCAAATAACTGTAAATTATATTTCTACTTGTCTTTTCTAGCTCGTCTCTACTATAGTGACTTACCTCGTGGTCTTGCTACAGTTTGGAGAGAAGGATCAAGAAAAAGGAAGTGACCTCAGAGTTAATAATTCAACATAAAATGAGTATTCAAGAGGATGTTTGAAATGTCCTATAAAGTATATACTATTTGCTATTCCAATGGAAGAACAAAAGTATAATTTTGACAGACCATCACTTCTACTTAATTGAAATACACTTTCCTTGAACTCTCATTACTATAATATTTTTTATTACCGCATCTTACTACTTATCCAGGTTGTATGCATTGAAATCTTATTATATTGTACAATATACATCATTGCATTTCACCATAAGACAAGTCAAGACTTACAATCAAAACCTGCTATTTCCTAACCCTCCCGAAAAATGAACCATTGTTGATGATGCCAGTGACGATGAGTCAGACTCTAATGGAACAATGCATTAGTGATCCCATTTTTAAGCCATTTACATCGAGTGAACCTCATCTTAGCTCTTAAAAGTGAGCTCAACTACTTAGTAAAGGACTTCAACTTATCCTAGAGTTAAGTTTTATTGTTAGAGTTGCATTGCAATTTTGAAACCCTCTGCAGAAGAATAAAAATATTTCAATCTTTCATAGCTGACAAATAAAATGGTTAAGTATTTTTCTTCACAAGTGGTTTTCTTTACTGAACAAACTATTCGCCCTGAAAAGTGGCAGTCTTACCCTTGACAGAGATTGACGTATTACACTCTAGCAGTGTTGCCAATTTTATAGTCTCTAGCGATAGTACATGGACATGAAATGGATCGTATTTTGACCGGTAGGATAATATTTTCTAATGTTATATTGATAAACCCACCGATCTTCATAAAAAAAATTAATGTGAAATTTGTTACTTTATAGCAGGGCCACAGAATAATACTTTTAGAAAATATCCTAAAATTGGATTGTACAAATGGTGAAATTATATCACAAGTAGTATCAAGATCATACAGCTGGCAACACTGCATTCTATCTATATATAGATTGAGATTCTTCCCAAATTTTTCTTCTTTCCCTAGGAGGTCTTTCTTCTTTAAATTTACACTTTCATTTTATTTTTATCAATTTCCATTATTATAAAATTATTTAGACACTGGTCCACCTCATTATTAAACAAAACCAATAAATAGTGACTTTATTGATCAATGAAGCATAACCTCTACAGATTTTTTTTTTTTGCAGTGCGCATGAAGGAAACCTACAATGGGTGTGATATGTGTGTGTATGTGTATGTATGTATGTGTATGTGTGTGTATGTGTGTGTGTGTGTATGTGTGTGTGTGTGTGTGTGTGTACTCTATTTGACCATTAGGTATTATAAATCTCATCATGGTCCCTGGCCTATTCCTCAAGCACTTATGTAGCCCTCACTCTGGGAAATGTTGGACATGACTGATCTACTCCATGATGTTCTACATCGTAATGAGTACTCTCATAGTTTATAAATGTATGAGGTCCATTCTTCATTTGTTAACGGAAGGACTCTCGCCATAGCTGGCGGTGATGTCTTGCAGCGTGGTTACTACCATCAATCAACATTTCTTTTTCTGCCCACTCCAATGGGCCGAGACCCGGGGCTTATTGGAATATCTACATTGCTGTAAAACAGTTTCAGGCACATAATGTACATGATAGGTTTGATATTTAATTTATTTCCATAGGCTATCATCTTGTTAACAGAGTCGTCTTTGTGACCAGGACTGTACCAAGGAGGTTTTTTTGGGGGGGTTAAAACCTTTCCTAAAAGTTTTGAATATCTTAATACTCCTCAATGACAAGGCTAATATCTTATTGGAGTATTATAAAATACGTAACATCTGCAATTCTCATGCAATTATGTTTGATTTTCTTTAGTGACCATGGTATAATAGCTAGAGGGTAATTTTGCTATATTCTATAGTTAAAAAGCATTAGCAAATATTTCTGTATCTATTTTGCAATTTTTATTTTTTATTTTTTACTTTGATAAGTGACAGGGTTACCATATGTCCTCTTTTTGAGAGGTAAAATATATATCCAGGCAGATTTCTTTCCCTCGAGAAATTGTCCGGGTTTTCAACCAACTATTTTACCAATTTTTTTATTTTTAAAAAAGATTATGATTAGATTAGTATCGTCACAGATTAGATCAGATTTTTAGGGTCTCATCTGCTTATATTGATAAAAAAGGCAAAAACCTGATATATTTTTTTAGGCTTCTTCTCATACTAGGTGATAATAAAAACACCGTTATTTCATTATTGAGTCGAGTTTCTTCTTGGCAACATTTAGTTTTATCGCTCTACCTGCTACAGAAGACTCTCAGAAAATCGACCTAATGAGGACTGATTACCAATTACCAATTAAATTGATGAAAAAATTATGATTAAAATGATTAGTTGATTTGATGCTAGCCATATCTACTGAAATTATGTTTTATCTAAATTGGGCAAAAAAAAGTCTTACTATAGATAGGTACTGTGAAAATACACACCTTAATTCAAATCTTTCCACACCGCCTTAAAACAGAAAATAAAAGTAATAAAGTATTAATGGAATTAATTTTAATGTAGAGTAGCCACACTAACTTTGTGATCAATATTTCTTATTAAGATTAATGTAACCTACATAACATTTCTTAACTTAAAGAAATACTTTTTATTTTGATTCGTATGGTTCTATTTTAACTTCTTGTTATAAATATATCTACTATCTTTTATGTGGTGAAAATGTATTGGTGTGACATGGTTAAAAAAACGGTTCTCTTTATAATAAGTAGAACTTTGAAAAAAAGCCTAATTAATTTATCTATTAGAAGACTGATGAATGGCGAAACAAACATAAACTGTGGATTAATTGGTTTGCATTCTAAACTAAGGTATAATCAAATTAGTATAGGTTGATAGTAATTTAGAGATGTTCCTAAAATTTAATTATTTATTTAATAAAACATGCCAGGGTGCTCAATCCATTTATTATTCATAAAGATTCCATCATTTACTTTCAGGCTTAATGTTTGGAAGTTGTGTTTTGTGCCACTTAACAAATGAACGTTATTATTGATCATCGTGTGTTGCACATTAAAGTTGCCTATCATATTCTAATCAATTTAATTTGTACACAAGACTATTTAGCAGATTCAAAGATTATAATCAATCAACATCCTTACTCATTTTAATTGGCTTTAATCTTTGTTAAAAACATTTGTGTACATAGCCTATTTAATTTCAACTGCATAATTCTACTGTACAATTAGTAAGACACATACACTTGTACAGTTCCTTGACCTAAAGTGTTTTATTAGAGTTAGAACCTAGAGTAATAGATGTGTCAGTACGTTAATGAATGAAAACCTCTATAATCTAATTTAAACCAGACTTGGATAATCTCATACGTTTGTAGTCAGTATTTTCACCACACTCAAGATCAGCGTGCAAGACTTGTAATTAATCATGTACTCATTGAAAAGCATGAAGAAAGTACCCCAAGAGTTGTTTACTCGTCGACTACACAGAGGGGAATCTGAGGAGGATCAGAAATCCAAAGAAACACTTTATGAGGCACTAAAACCTTTGTTTTACATGTACAAGATATTTGGCCTCTTCCCTCTCAGTAGACCTACGCCTGGTAAGTGGAACTTTCTAATTGCTCTTGCATTAGACTGGATTACCGGTGAAGAGAAGATAGGGGTCAGAATTCAAGTCACGTTTTACCCTAACTGGTTTCCTACTATCCCTCCTTGCAAATGCGGGTACATGAGTTACCCCTTTCTCAACTCTACCACTTCAATGTAAATATGCAGGTTGCCCAAATGTAAAGTGACGCACGATCCACAAAATAAAATACCAATCTTCATACTCTGATGCAACGTGTCTCTTTTTTCTTATGGAATTTAACATGCACTTTTGAACCGACTTATTGTGTCACCACGCGGCATACAAACTAACTTAGTTCTAGAACATACACAACACCCTGCCATTCAGGCGTTAGTTCATAATTCAATCAACAGATGTGCTTCCAGCAGAGCTAAGGTGTCGGATCACGCCTCGCTGCGGGATGAAGGAATGTGTACACTAATTAACCAGGCAGAGCAAAGTTCCTGTTTTGACTTAAACCATCTAGAATTTTATTTGTCTCTATGTCTGTTTGTTCCACAATAACTGCCGAATGTGTGGACCAATTTTAACCAAATTTGGTGGGTACATTCATTTAAGCTAGGCTGAACAAATTATGTGTAAGTGATTTTGTTAAATAATTTTTTTAGTATATATATCGCTAGACTGACACCCAAAACTATGTGAACAACAATAATTATTCTCTATGAATATAATGCACTATTTAATATAGTATTCATTTGTTTTCTGTCTAATTTATTCCCCAAGTAAATATATTAGGAAATATTTCAACTTGAAATCTAAAGAGAAATCTTAAGACTTTAGTAATGATAAGAACATGACATAATTTCTTAAAATGCTGTACATAGCATTTTTTGAGTGGAGGGAGCAAGGCCTACTGTTCGCAGAACTACTAGTATGGTACAATATATAAGAAATGTCCCCACATTTGTGTGGAAGGATTAGTAACCATGTACGAGATAAAACTCAATACACCATTCGGGGATTTCAATCTGGGCCTCCCTGTGACGATTATACCAGATCAAACATGACTGATGCCCTTATTCAGGCCGTAATAATCGCAATCAATTCCTAACTGGTGGGTTCCTCCCAACATGGATTATATCCTCTTGGCAGACAAATGCTAATGCATTTCTGTAAGACTTACCTCCTTAATCTCATTCCCTTAAATTGTTAATTTCAGGCTGATAGCCAATACTGGCTCTTCATAAGGTGTCATATTAATATCAACCATTGGCTTGACTTCTTAATAATAATGATGTGTTGATTTGCCATAGAAAGCTAAACAACATTTTATTATAGCTTTATATATTCATACACCAAGAAATTGGTTTTATCGCTATCTCTTTTATACATTTACCATAGTATGAATTTTTAAATCTTTAATATAAATATAAATGATCTTTTTTCATTGTTTGCTATTCAACATTTAGTATTTGAATATTTAAAAGTTCTTCCTATAGGAAAACATTTTATGAATGCAATTTTATTGAATCTATACTTTAAAGGATTGCAGTCAGTAATACCAACATTGCCGATAGTAATTATCTTGTTTCAGGGGAGAAACTTCTTCATTACATTTCTCTAAATATGATCTATCCCATCATGTTCTACATCACGATGAGTACTTTCATAGTTTACATATGTACGACACATGTCGTTAATATGTTGATGGGAAGACACTCTTTCGAGGTGGCGGTTGTGTCCTACAGTGTGGCTCTAACCATCTTTCAACATTTCTTACTCTGCCCACTCAATTGGGCCGAGACCCGGGGCTTACTGGAATATCTCCGTTGCTGGGAGCAGTTTCAGGCACGTAATGTACATTATTGGTATTTTATATATATATTCTATTTTCAGAGACCCGCCTCGGTGACATAGTTAGCTAATGCGCTAGTTTTATGTTGAGCTAGACTGCCGAGGACGAGCAGATCGAGGTTCGAATCTCAGTTCGGTGAACTGGGAGTGGTTTTTCCTAAAAGGTTGTCCACTCTCCCTCCACGCAAATGCAGGTTCACTACCTCTAAATTCAACCTTCCTAATTCTTCATCTATTAGCGTAATTAGTACTTAAGCGAATAACCACAACGTAGTAAGACGCGGTGCTAAATAAATAAATTTAAAAAAATATTTTCAGAGGCTACTTACTATCTTCTTAGCGGGGCTGCATGTGACAGGACTTTACAGAAGGGTGGGATGGTTTTGTTTGAAGTGGCGCTGAAGATTAAATAGCAAGAACTTAGTAGGAACCACAGTATAACTTTTATAAATATACCAAAACTTATTTTTCATTCATTTGAAGTAATTAACTTGCACTTTCTGAACCGACTGATTATATCAGCACACCACCTATTGATAATACCGATACCTATACATTAATACTAATTAGGTTGGATACCCTTGAATTCTCAAATCCTCCAGTCCTTAGAATCCCTAGGATTATTCAAGATTCGAGAAAATTTCGGATAGTAAATTGTTTCTTAACTCTAATCTTGCATATTAGTATGCACACCAAAATTTTGTGAAACTTGTTTTTACTAACATTTATTAGAATATTAATATTACTTTTTTTTTAAATCCATTACTGTTTCCAGCCTACAGTAAGTTTTTACTCTAGCATCTATTTTCCCCTACCGGTTTACTAGGTCTGTCATAGCTTCATATGCCTTATAATATATATTAAGATTAGGACAGGCACAACATCCAGTCCCCGGCCATTAATTCATCAGTGTGAAAGGGTAAACTCACAACAAATGATAAATTTTGCTGCCACGCTGGGAATTGAACCTGGGGAGCTAAGGTGTCAAATTTAATATTAATATTACGATCAAAACATATTTTAAGTTCATTGTATCATTTTTGAATTCATAATGCGTGCATGAAATGAAATAATTTTCATGAAATTGATTTATAGAACTTTTAAATTTGAATTATGATTTGTTTTATAGGTTTAAATGTCAAAATCAAAAAGGTTCCCTCAATCTGGGGAACTTATTTCCCTCAACTAAAGAACATTAAGGCACCATACAAACTGCTAGACAACAAACTGCTCGACAAGCTATAAAAAAATATTTGGAAGGCTGGGTGGGTCAAGTGGCCGACACGACTTGGACCAACTGCTAGACAAGCTCATGTATAGGAGTACAAAGTGATAGACAACCAAGCAGTCGACACGAGAGATCCAATCAAGAGTGGCTCAAGTGACACACGAGTTATTTCAAAACTAACAACACTATAAATATGGTTGTAGTGGTTGAAATGACAGTTCTGAACCACTTTCTTCCATAAGGTTAACATTGATCCACCACATTGAAT
>CABFWB010001621.1:120619-130768 GCA_902151455.1 Timema bartmani
TAAATGGTTTTCCACTCTCACTCCATGAAAAATTGGGTGCAGTTCCTCTAAATTCAACCTTACTCATACCTAAACACATTAGCCTAGTTAGTATATAGGCGTATAACCCGAACGGGTAGGTAGTAGCTCTCTAGTATAACACGGTGCTAAAAAAAAAAGTAGCACTAAATATACAGGTTAGATTTTAAAATTATCTGTTTTAAAAACAATAAAAATCCATTTTATTGTCGCTTATTGCCAGTTACTAATTTTACATACTATTTTAAAATTATTGTCAAATTTCAAGTTTTAATAAAGGCCACTAAGGAATATTTACTCAATGGTTTTCAACTCTTTCTTCATGAAAAGGCGCGTATATTTTCTCTAAATTATATCCTCCTCACCTCTAATCTATTAATATAAAAATAAGATAGTTTATACGTGTGGACCAGAGCTCACTGTTAAATGTTGCAGCCAGCGTTGCAGAATTAATTGCGACTGTTCAATTCATGATATTCTTTTATATGGTCATCATTAGTTCGAGCTATTTTCACCTACATTTTTACTTTAGAAAACCCTACAAAAATATGTAAAAAAGTGTAAGGTTAAGCTGACGCGTTGGGGGAAAAAATTATTTGAGTGTGAACAAGGACAATCGTGTATTTAATTAACTGTTCTGTCACTTAGCCCACTCTTAACGGGATGATATCAAAGTTTGTCTAGCAGTTGGTCCTCTCGTGTCGACTGCTTGGTTGTCTATCACTTTGTACTCCTATACATGAACTTGTCTAGCAGTTGGTCCAAGTCGTGTCGGCCACTTGACCCACCCAGTCTTCCAAATAATTGTTTACATTTTGTCTACCGGTTGGCTGTCTATCACATGGTCCAGCTCGTGTCGATCACTTGGTCCACGTATTTTCTTCGTGTCTAGCAGTTGGCTGTCTACCACTTTGTCCTCTCGTGTCGGCCACTTTGTTGTCTATCACTTTGCCTGCTCCCGAACATTAATACAAAAGTTTTTGAATCGGTTATGTTAATGACCCTATTTTAACAAAATGTAAATATTTCAAGATAAAGACGGAGAAGACGAAGTATAACCTCATATCTTTGTTTTGTTTGTTGTATACACATTTTTTGCCATTTTTTTTTCTCTTTGTTGCACCATGTCACCCTAGTTATAGATGATTTGTTACCATTTTTACCGACTTTTTATAGAGAAATCCGATCATTTTATTTACCATAAATTAGGGACTCTACATATTAGTGCCTCAGCCCCAACATCATTAAAGAACAAATTTAACCAACAGTCCCAGATAATTTACTTAACATCAACTGAGCATATTATATTAAATGCATTATAACCAGAAAATGTTATCATTTAATTATTATTTCTATTTTATATATAAATATATAATTATTTTTTTGCGCCGCGTCTTACTACCCGTTTAGGTTATACACTTATGCACTTTTAGAGGAAGTGCACACAGATTTGTATGAGGAGAGAGTGGGAAACAATTTAGGGGGAAAAAAACTTCAGTACACCCGATCGGAATCAAATCATGATCTCCTCATCATCAGTAGTCTAGTCTTTTGCGAGAGTAGCGGCTTAGATTATGCGGCCATGGAAGCAGGCAATTTTATTTACTATTCTAATATATTTAAATTGGATTCAGACTAGAGATTCGGATTTGACTCGACTCCAATACCAATAATGTAGTAAAATGTTATCAATTTTGAATGTTATGAATATGTTTGTGTTTTCTAAACTGTTTTTCATATCTGGCTCTTACTATAGTTGCTAATTATATACAAGAACAATGTTTTTTTTCACTCAGTAAATATTTAGGTGCATGGGTTGAGCAATGTCGACAAAGCTCGTGATAGGTTTAGCAAGATATTTCATCATCATGACTTACTTTTTGTGTGCACTTCCATCTTACTTCCCCTTCGGTATATCATTGTCTTAATCTAATGCAATGATTCCCAAACTGTGGGCCGCGAATCAATTTTGTATCGATTGTAAAAAAATGTGAATTTTTTTTGTTATTTTAAAATATAAAATCATGAAAAAATTAAAAGTGAAAAAAAAAAACAAGAAAAAAGGGAAGGAAATGAGCTGCATGTTATGGGATATGGATAAATAAAAAAAATACCCCTCACCTCATTTATGAAAAGCTGAACCATGATGGTTTGTCATTCTATAAAAATTGGATCGCAGTTCTAAACATTTTGGGAAGCACTGGTATAATGTTATATATATTGTAATTTTTCAGCACATCTTTGAAATGGTCACTGGCAAGCCCTTGGTTTTTATCAAGTCGAAACATGATAGTTGCGTGATGATTTTGAGCTGCATTGTTGTAGCCATGCTGATATCCCTGTCTCAGTACATCCTCAGGTCAAGAAACGACTTAATAGATGAAGTTGATTTTGAGACACTCTTCATCTACTGGTATGCCTTAGTAATTATCAACTTGCACAGCGGCATGTGGTCACTTCTCTGTGAAGCTTCTATGAAGTCATCAACTGCACTCAGGAGACATTTTCAGGAAGTATGTGGTCATTATTATTTTTTAAGTATCAATATGTTATGCACTAGGGGTGTGTGTAAAGTGCACTATTTCATTTTGAAGCGATCGTGAATCGAATATATAAAATATTCCTGAAACCAAATCGAAGTTTGAATATCTTTTGTTAGTTATTTTTTGCTTTGAATAAATATTATATTGTGTTTATTTATGTATCTTAAAGCACTAAAATTATAAATATTTTTTATTGCACAATATTGTTTGTAATATTTCATTCTAATATGATAAATCAAGTTCCTATCAATTCGACACCTTAGCTCAGTCAGTAGCGTGTCTGCCTACTGAACTAAAAGTCCCTGGTTTGATTCCCGGCATGGCCAAGAAATTTGTCGCTGGTGAAATATGGGTTTACCTTTCCACATTGGTAAATTAACGGTCGGGGACTAGATGTTGTGCTTGTCCAAGTCTTAAGTTAGATTATAAGGCATATGAAGTTATGACAGGCCTAGCCAGCCAGTAGAGGAAAATATATCGATCAGTGGCGTCGCGTCAGGGTAAGCAAGGCAAACACTGCTCTGTATTTGGAATGTTGACAGAGCTAATTTTACAAGGAGTATCTTTAAGGGCTTCAAGGGAAATATTAAAATATTCATTAACTATTATTTAGTTGATGACATATACAATTAAAACTGTAGTAGGAATAAAAAACTTAAACATTAGGTTTTGATATGTATTTGTGGACCCATCTTTAAGAAGGCTTCCAACAAATTCCGAGTGGGGGGGTACAGCTAATCTCAAGGGGTCTGGACCCCCACCTTTAAACGCCCTTGGGTCCAACCTTTTGTGAATCGCTGCAAATCTGAATAGTGCAGAAAACATAAAGGGCTGAAAGCAACATAAAAACAGTTAGTTAATAGTAATAAACACGTAACAGTTTTTAGTTTATTTTAAATACTTAGAACTACAATATAATAGTACAATGACTATAGATATATAGAGTCTGAGATTTTATTTTCAAAAAATATCCAGAATGTCTGGAAAATATAATTCTTAAGAATAGCTCGATAAACTTAGTAAGTTTGAAGCATTGCCAAAGGAAGGGGTAGACTGATTTTTGGCTTTTGCGCACACACCCACATTGAATGCTGGGTATCGCTTTTTTAATTAAGCAGCATTTATATGTAGTTGACAATTCCCACACATCACAGACTTTCCAGCCTGTGTCCATGGTCAGTTTTTTTTTATTAAATCCATATATTTTCCACTGCCAGCTTGATAGGTCTGTCGTAGCTTTATATGCCTTATAGTCTAACTTAATATTAGGACAGGCACAACATCCAGTCCCCGGCCGTTAATTCATCACTGTGGAAGTGTAAACCCAAATATCACCAATGATTAATTTTTCGCCCATGCTAGGAATCGAACCCGAGACCCTTAGTTCAGTAGACAGACATGCTACCGACTGAGCCAAAGAGTTGGACTCGTAATCTTGATTGAGTGCTTATATGTAGCCGACGATTTCTGCATGTTCATCACAGACTGCCTTAAATATGTATGAATAATAACCCTGGGCACTCGATGGCTCCTGGATAGCTCAGTGGTAAAAATGATGGAATACTAAGCAAAAGGTCCCGGGTTAGATTCCTGTGTCCAGGTGTAATTTTTCAATCTAAAGAATAGAAGCTGATTGTTATCAAAAGACAATGTTGTTAAAATGTATAATAATAAACTTTTTAAAATTAAGTTGTAAAAAATAGTTGGGTTTATTTTTATTTTGTGAAAATATAGAGCATTCTGTTTAATTTCATTTTTCTAAATGGGAACACATATATTTTAAAATCTATTTATCACATAAAAAAATTCTAGCTATATGATTGATAGAGTTTTTTCCCCAGTTAACAATTATACAAAGAGTTAAGTTATATGTATGTTCCATCATTTGACCATCATAGGGAATTCACTTTTGTAACAAAAGCCTTTTTTTTCATTCCTTTGAATCAATTTAAATTCATATTTAGAGCATTTTATTAAAAAAATATTTTCTATGATGCTTTATAGGGGTGTGCAAAGCTTCACTTTAACTTGGCTTCAAAACAAATATCAGCTTCAACTTAACTTCGAAAAAATACCAAGCTTCGACAACTATGAATACCGTACTCATCAATAATGTTCAATTATTGCCATACTGAGATGTTATGTTCAGTACAAAACTATGTTTATATGAAGATAAACTGAAGTAATTGAACTGTAAGCTGTGATAATAATTTGGTTTATCAGAATAAAACTAAATATTACAAACAGTTGTGCAAAACCTTTTCCGAGTGATTTTAGTACATAGTGTTATATAAATAACCAAAACTTTTTTTTTCAAGCATAATACAACTAACAAAGAATATTCGAACTTTGATTCAGCTTCGAGTATATTTGATACATTCGATTCGAGTTCACTTCAAATTGAAAAAGTGGATTTCACACAAGCTTATTGTTCAATATTTTCATATAAACCAGCTAATGATTTAACTATAGACAGCCTACAATCAGCATTCGAATTACGCAAGATCAAAACTCGATCCACCTCTTGATTTGTCTACAATTTCAGCATCTTCTTGGAAGAAAAGAAACTTCATCCCGGATCGTAGACTACCAGAAGGCATGGTTGTCTCTAAGTGCCATCTATCGGCAGACAGGTGAAGCAGTGTGCTACCCCCTGCTGCTGAATATACTCTCCCATTTCATCCTGTTGGTGTGCTCTGTCTACGGGTTACTGAGCGCAGCCCTGCAGGGTAAATTTGGCGCGATAGAGTTAAGTTTTCTTGTGAACATCGTCTGGAGCTGTTTAGTGTTGTACAGCATGTGCAACAATCCCCATAGAGCAACCGTGGAGGTAAGTTCATTAGACACACAAACTAGTGTGAATTCATTTCAATAAATACAATTTTTTTTTAGAACCCTGTCTTACTACTGGTTCAGTTTATATGCCTATCTACTAATTACACTTAATAGATTAGAGACTAGGAAGGCTTAATTTAAAGGAAGTGTACCCGCATTTGCATGGAGGGTCCGTGGAAAATCATTTGGGGAAAAACACCCTCAGTACACCCAACAGGGATTGAACCTTGATCTCCTCATCTTAAGGAGTTTCCAACACGAGACTAGCATGTTAGACCACGCGGCCATCGAAGCGGGTATATAATTCATATTAATTTGTATTGTTGATTTACCTGCTTCGGTGGCTGAATGGTCTAAGGCATCACTCTCGTGTTAACCTGGTGTAGACTGCCGATGACAGGTAGATCGGGGTTTGAATACCGGTCGCGTGTACTGAGCGTGGTTTTTTCAAAAATTGGTTTCCAGACTCTCTTCATGTAAATGTGAGTACATGTCCTCTAAATTCAATCTTCCTCATCCCTAACTGGTTAGCGTATTTAAAACGTGTGTATAGCCTGAGCAGGTAGTAAGACCCTGTGCTAAAAAAACAAATATATTATTATTTTTTTACAATACACTTTAAAAACAACTTACCATCATGATAAAGCATAAATTTCATTCTTTAACTCAATTTTCAAACAAGATAGTTTATATGTTTAACATCTTTATTTTATATTTTCAGATGAAAGAATTGTTTGAAGAAATAATATCACTCTCGTTTACCACCAGCGATAAGGAAGTTACTAAAAATGTAAGAACTTTTAATATAATGTAACCACTATGTCCAATAATAAAAAGTTAATACATTTGTTTTGCCACAAAAAGAAACTGTTCAACTATTTTTAAATCATATTATATTAAAATATGTTTGATCACAAAGTATTATCAAATTCTATTTTTGTAAGGATTATAATGAACTGAATTTAAATGCATTTATTAATCATATCTAAATACAGTGGATTCCAATTAATAGGACCAGCCATTTATTTGGAACAAAATTTGAAGAAAAGAAATAAAACAAGAATGTAGCCTTAGGGCCAGTTTCATAGTCAAACTTAGCATGCCTAAAGTGCGAGTCGATACTAAATACAGGACGACACCTACCTAGACCAAAATGGAATGGGCCAGTTTCGCATATGAAACTGGCCCATTCCATTCAATTTTAGGTAGGTGACGTCTTGTATTTAGTATAGAGCCGCACTTGAGGCATACTAAATCTGACTATGAAACTGGCCCTTAATCTTTTCTGCTTATTTAAGTCAACTTTCCGCTAAATCGGGGCAATGAAAGTCGTGATTAAACAACAAACCGTGTTTAGCTGGCACACACCTTCATAACATAAAGATCAGACACCAGAATTCCAGGAAATATATCGATGATTTGAAATGCCATTTCATGCAGGAAGGCAATGAAAGCAGTCCTTTATTAGCATTAGATACTTGTGCTGACTTTATTCAGCTTCATTCTACAAATATAACATGCCAGGGTACACTTGATCATTTTTATCAAAGCTAAACCCTTATTAATGTGTAATCTTTGCTTGAAAGTAATTATTTTTACTTTTTTTCGCTTTTTTTTTAGTGTCACATCTTTATACCCGTTCGAGTTATACACTTATTCACTAATTACATTGGGGTTTTAGGGATTTGTGAGGTTATACACATTTGCGCAGAGGAAGAGTGGAAACCCATTTTGGGAAAACCAACCTCAGTACACCTGACTGAGATTTGAACTTCTATCTCCCCATCATCGGCAGTCTAGTCTACTGCGAGAGTAACATGTTAGACCCCCTCGGCTACTAAAGCAGATATTGATTCTATCTTCGTTTTACATATATACATTATATATTCTTTAAATTGTAAAATGACACCTGGACATGGGAAAAGAACCCAGGACCTTTGGCTTAGTACACCAAAGCTCTAACCACTTATCTATCCAGGAATAATCCCATGCCCAGGGTCATTCTTCACTCATATTTTAAGGAAAAGTTTGTGATGGGCGTGCGAAAATTGTCAGCTACAAATATGTGATCAAATAAGATATTGGCTTTTTGCTGCAAATAGTACAATTACAACTGCATGAATTCACATATCATGATGGATTAAATAGTTAAGCTATTATTAGGCCAATGCTCTAATCACTGATCAATTTAAAGAGTATATTTTCAAGCGGCTATAACCAAAGGTAAGAAATATAATAGCTTAGCTATTTAATCAATCATGATATGCACATTCGTGTAGTTGTAGCAAAAAGCCAACTACCAAGTCAATGGTGGCTGCGTTATCTGATAGCTTGTGATCTTAATTGATTACACATTTATAGCCAACGATTTCAGCATGTCCATCACAGACTCTGCTTTAAAATATAAGTGGAGAATGACCCTGGACACCGGACAATTCTTGTATAGTTCAATGGTAAGATCATCAGCGTTCTAAGCCAAAGGTCCTGGGTTAAATTCTTGTGTTCAGTTATTTTTTAAATTTCAAGAATATGATATTTATATGCGGCTAAAACCATACATTACAACTATAATAGCTTGGGGATTTAATCCATCATGATAATATGTACATTATATGTTTGTTTCCTTTGAGCTTTAATTATTTTTAAATAAATGTGTGTACCAATATAAATTAAATACAGTGTGCTCTCATTAAATGCCACATTCCTTTAAGTTTTATTCATACTTTTTTTTGCTTTGCTAGAATGTGTTTTCCAGCCCATTAGTTAAAATTTCTCTTAGTTGGGACAGCCACTAAATTGGGCCAAAATGATCTAGACTCAATTTGTCCCAATTTACAGGAATCCACTGCACTTAACAAATGAAGTGTTGTCACAAATAGGCAATATTTGAAAAGAGGTTTCAATTTCAAAGTATATAATTATGGAGCATATATTTCTTAATATAATACTAATACAGTTTGGATTTTTTTTAATTTCTATGTTTTTAATATATTACAAGGGTTTTATTCCTACATTGTTTCTAGCTGGAAACATTTCTTGATATCATTAATGCCAATCCACCAACTTTTACTTTGGGAAATTATTTCACAGTCAACCGAGAACTATTGGTGAATGTAAGTAACTTATTTATGGTATTAGACTTTATATAAGTGTTTTTATTTTATATAGACATAATATCTCAAATAATATAGGCCTATTATACTAAAATAAACATTGAAAGTAGGATAAAAGGACAAGGCCTACACACTTACCAGAGAATTGTAGGCCTAAAGAAAGAAGACCTCAACAAGTAGTGTCAACAGCTCTTCAAGGCTTTCACAGCCCGAGGATACCCTAAACATATAGTCACCAGTCAAATAAACATAGCTCTATGCAATTAAGAGTCAAGAGCCTATCATGAAATAACCTTCATCACCCAGCATTATAAAGGACTAGACAAACTCAGATTTATCCCAAACACAGGCTACAACATCCTAACCTCATCACCTCTCTACAGTGCTCCAAGAATCACATTCAAACGCCCCCTTAATCTCCGCAACCTTCTGGTTCACCCTAAATTGCCTGACCCAGCAACAAACAACTTCAGGCCAAAGGTTCCTACCCTTGCAACAAACCAAGATGCAGTACCTACAAAATTCACCAACCTTCCACCTCATTCAACAGCAGGCCCACACAAATGGAATACTCCCCATGAGTGATCCACAGAAAATCTTATACACCAGCTACAATGCAACTACTGCATTGCTGAATACATTGGCCTCACCACAGGAACACTCGGACAATGAATGAATGGTCACAGTTTTTACACCAATCACAACCCTGACAAACCGTAGCACTTCATGCACAAACACACAATGCAGATTTTGAGTCATGCTATATATTACTGAAGTTATATGAGTCCTCCCCAATACCCAATACAACATTTTAGAAAACATTCTAAACAAATTTTTCACGAAGAGTAAATTAATTAAATATATGTTAAGACTTAGATATTGTCATTTACAAATTGCAAAGATATGTGTTCAAATTATTTAATTTATAAAATTGAATATTGAAGATAAATTTCATTATAATTAAAACCCTATACAAGTTGTTTATACTCCAGGCATATCTGTTTTGTTTTTATATATATATATATATATAACACTTTGTATGATTAAAATATTTACCTTGACTCAATATTTGTTCATTGTACGAGTCAAATTGGTCAAATTAACATTCACAACATATTAAACAATCTATAGTTAGACTAGTTTGAATGAGAATAAGAAATAAAACTTACTAAAACAACAAGTTAAAAATATAAAATATCATAAACAAATTTATTCATATGTTTTTATGATTTTGTTTACAGTAGGCCTATATAAAAAAGTTACAATAACCAAATTTCCTTTAAAAAACTTTTTAAATTTTATTTAAGTCTTATCTGATTGAATTGCCCCGTTACTCCTTTAGGTGTTCCAGTTTTGATGTATAGATTTCTGGAAGCCGACAAGTTTCGGTACTCAAGTTATCGTACCATAATCATGGAACTGTAAAATCAAAATTAAAAACTCTGGTAAAGAATGTTGAATAATAGAACGGTTAGATTGAGTAGAATATATAACATTGAAAAAGAAATTAGTGTAACAATATTCAAACAAACTTATGTCGTTAAATTATGGAACACGACGTGTTCCCCAATAGTTGCAATTCTTCCCAGCTTCGTAGGTGGGAGCTTGCTCACCAATATATAACCAAATCCAGCCCCCCC
>CABFWB010001621.1:132262-149839 GCA_902151455.1 Timema bartmani
AATTTATTTTTGTTTCGGATCTGCGTAGATCTTGGAGCATCCCCAAACTATAAACTATGGTGGGGGGGCTCGAGCCCCTTCAACCCCCTCCCCCCGTTGGTTACGCTGTATGCATTTAGATGGAGAGGTGATGGGGAAATCACCCTTGCACTCTGATACGATTCAACCTTGGGTTCAGTCGATTGCAGGTTTGACTCCATAGATGGTGTGACCACCATTGCAAAGTTATTTTGTTATTTCTTTTTAAGCACAACTTCTTAACTACCCATTTGGACTATACACTTATGTACTAATTATGCTTAAGTGTTAAGAATTAGGAAGGTTGAATTTAGAGGAAAAGTACCCACATTTGTGTAGATAAAGAGTGGCAAATAATTTAGGGAAAACCACCCTCAGTACAACCGACCAGGATCGAACCATTGCGAGCCATTAGACCATGTGGCCACCAGAGCAGGTAGGGTTACTTTAAAGCAGTATTTTTTCAAATGGTGTGCTGGGTGAATTTAGGGGAAGATAAAAAAAATAGACCAAATTTAAGCAATAAAAATAAATAATTTAATGACTATAATTTCAGCTACTGAACCTTTAAACACAAACTTAATACTCAGTCTTAGCTGTAAAATCTATCCTTGATGGAGTGCCTTGACAATTTAAGTGTCTTCTTCAGTGAGATGTTGATAAAGGTTGAAATTTGCCATTATAAAGGTAAAATTACATAGGCTTACCTAAGATTCCATATCTTATGATCTAAATTATAGTTATCATAAAAATTTGGTTGGTTACACTTTTATTTAGATCTTAATTGTGCATTATTGTGTATGGATAACTATTAAAATAAATGTAACAAACCTATTCTAAGGGAGAGCAATGATATAAACCATAGTATGATTTTGGTAGGAAGAACAGTAGAAGTTAGTTACTAAAGTTACTAAAACCATTTTAATATATTCATACATAAAGTCATGTTGTCTGCAGCTGTCACTTTTGATAGATATTATTAATACCTATAAAATAACACAGGTATTATAAATAAATGTTGTCAATGTCGGCTGCAAAGAAATATGTTCGAATTTTCTCTACTGTTCTTCCAACAAAATTCAGGGTATATTTAGATTTGGTAACTTGGTTGCATACTTAAGAAGAAATATAATTTTGTTTTTCATAGATGTTTAAAGATATATTTAGATGAATTTGTTCACCTTAAAGGGGCCCTAGCCCATCGAAATATTATTTGTCTTTATCATAAGTGATACAGTTACAAGCTGCCCCAGATTCATCATTCCGACAAGCAATAATGCACCATTTATCCCAGTCAATAAATGCACCTGTCTGGTCAAGAGCCGGCTTAAAATGACCGGTTCCCAAGCTACCACTGCCGCTATCTATTAGTGAGTTTTCATACTCTACACAAGGTCGACAGCCATAGACCCTAAGGTCTTCCAGTACACAGAACGCTGCACAAATAGCATACCAGTTGACAAAATTTGTACCATTCATTGTACATCCACAGAGCGGCTTTCCCAGGCCGTAATCGCAAAGCAAGGGACAGACAGACCTCCGAGGACCTCGTATATTCCTTTTCAAGGCCAAATAGTTGAAATTCTTGGAGTCGTTGAGCTGAAGTCTGGCAGTGAGTTTGAAATCGTAGCCCATGTTGTCATCGCACATGTCGCCGCAGATGGGGCCGCCGAGGCCGGAGATGCACAGGTCTGCGCAGATCTGGCGAGTGGTGGCGCGCGTGATGTTCTTGCTGGTATTACGACCTTCTTTTATGAAGAGAGAAGAGACATCATGGTCGAAAATTATTATTCCGAGACATAGAGAGAACAGTATAAATGGTTGGTTCATATTTGATAGGTGCCGCCCTCCCTGAAAACAGAAAAAAAAGTTAGAAAATAAATGTCAAGAAATATATTCCATTCCCTTTAGAATTTTCTGTGCTAAAAAAATAGTACTGTCTGATAATATTCTGCCTTAAAATTAATTTACATGTAAAAATGAATCAAATGAGATGCACTGTTTTTGGAGTTGAAGTTGGTTACAGTTTAGGTAAACATTATTTTACCATTTACTATTTAAATAGCAATGATACAGTGTAATTTATGAATGAACAATCAAATTAGCTGATTTCCTTGAGTAGATATTTAGTTAGAAATCCACTAAACATTTTACAGTAATACTATAAATATAAAAATAATAGTTGAAGTACAAATAAAACAGTTTACTTATAAAGCCAGCGAGACCCCATAATGTAGGTACCGGTAAGAGATCCAGGTGGAAGCACATATGCGGAACGCATCACACCAACTTTTTAACCGGTGTTATGTTAGTCTGTGAATTATATTTTATAATGCCATTGATACAACATACATCTTGTAAAAAAAAAAGTTTAATTTTGACTAGTTCACGACAAGGAAGCAAACTAGTTTGATTAGTTCAAAATATGACGGAACGGTTCTATTTGAACTATTAGTTCGCGATCTACAGATCTCCTTTTTATAGTTTAGAAGGGAGTTTTAAATATGACAAATGTAAACATTGTGTTGATAATCATAAAACACTTTGGGTCTCTACTTTAAAATATGTACATGTATTAAATGTTCAGAACCTAATACTACAAAATATATATCATTCTCTGTTATATTTGTATTATTTTGCCATAGCCTAGTTAAGATTTGATTTCTACGAGAAAATGGATATAAAATAAACCATAATTATATATTTTTTAATATTTATAATCATCTGAATTGATGGTATTTGTTTAAAACAATCCAGTTTCCTAATTAATTTCAGAATAATGACTACTGATCAATATATAAACTCCACAATAATATTTCCTCTGTAAATTATATTACTTTATTTTTTACCAGAGAAAGGCAAAAATATAACTTTTTAAAACTTTTAAGGTAATATGATGGACAATATAATAATTTTGCTAATTTGGATGACTTTTCATTTTGCAATACCTCTTTGTAGGTTTTATTCTCCTAGTACCGTACTTCTTATAGATTTGTCCTGTTTCTTTTTTGAGACAGAAAGAAATAAAACAGCTAAAACGAGCGAGTTCCGCTACACAAACTGACAGAGCCCTCTGTGATCTAATTTAAAAACTATTTGGACACAATAGTACATAGCTTATTTAACAGAATGCTCTGTCAGTATATTATATGTGTGAAATTTTAGATTAGTATATAGTTTGTTTCACAGATGGCTCTGCCAGTAACATTTATTATGCTATCTCAGAAACTGCACAAATCAGTTAAAAAGTATTAAGAGAATATGACACACAAAGAGGTAATTTTAATAATGTTATTAGTTTATTGAAGTGACAGAGTCCTCTGTGATCTAATTTACAAACTATTTGGACCCAATAGTACATAGCTTATTTAACAGAATGCTCTGTCAGTATATTATATATGTGAAATTTTAGATTAGTATATAGTTTGTTTCACAGATGGCTCTGTCAGTAATATTTATTATATGCTATCTCAGAAACTGCACAAATCAGTTAAAAAATATTCAGAGAATATGACACACAAAAAGGTAATTTTAATTTACGTTATTAGTTCATCGAAGTGAAATTTTTTAATAGATCCCATATCATGTATGAGGAGAATAAGCTACTGCAAGTGGTATTAGTTTTTATTTAAGGATATAAAATTGCACACATATTGTTTGTGAATATTCGTTAAGCTTTTTCATCAAAGTATGATATAAATGTGTCTTTTAATCATTTGTTAATACATGTTTTAATGGTAAAAACATTAAAAAATGGCGTGATATAATGTAATTTATTTGGATAATCCAGCACCTTTTAAAGCAATGATGATTCTCGTATCACTACATTCTCATTGAGATTTAATCTCGTACATGGCGTCTTATTACCTGTCTCAGCTATATGTTATATTAATGATGCAGGGGGGGAAGAATAGCATCTAGAAGTGTACCTGCATTTGCATTGAAATAAAACGGACATCTTTGCTCAGTCGACAGCGTGATTGTCTACTTAGCTAAGGGTCACGGGCTCGATTTCCGGCATATGCAGCTACGACAGGCCTAGCAAGCCGATAGTGGGAAATATACGGCTTGAATAAAAATCTGACTCAGGCCACAGAACGGAAACAGTAAAGAATGTAAAGTGAATTTGCATTGAAAAAGAGATAGGGATAGTTATTTCCAGCCTGGTTAAGAACCCCAGCAAATAAGACCAACGTCTTTGCGTGTCCTTCTGGTGTGTGTAAACACAACAAAGTAGCTTTTTGTGTCAAATCATGTCATGACAGTTCCGTCTTGTGTTTATATCAATTAAAGTATTTGGATTGGTGAGAACATTAACTCCTCGACACTTCAATGGCTACGAACGTTCATGAGGACCGACTCTATTCATATTTTTCTGATCTTAGCCGCACAAAAATGGGTAATTAAATGGGCACACCACCCAATGGACCGAATCAGATCATGAAGGTTTAGACTTGCCATATTGACAAGGCCGTAGCTAGCCAGTAATTTCAAGGGGGTGGGGGGTTTGGTGGGCACATCCCCCAATTGCCGGAGGCTAGAACAATTTCTAAGTGATAAACAGTTCTAACAGTTATAGAAGCTATCTGAAGTGTTTTTTTATGGCAACATAACCCCCTAACTGTCGAAGGCAAGGAAAAATTCTAGATACTAAACACCTCTAGAAGCGCTCTGAAGTGCTTTTTTACAGCTAAACAGCCCCCTAATTTGTACTTGTACAGTACATTAACTTTGATATTGTTTGAACCATACAATTAATAAAGCCATATATATCTTGTTCATAAAATTTCGGGAGGTGGGAGTGGGGATTTGAACCCCCCCACCCCGGACTACGGCCTTGCATATTTAAGTTGAGGGTGCAGAGAACACGAGAAAAGGCCAGTGTTTTTACAATTTTTATAACAAAACACTTTTTTGGCCAAAATAACTCAAATATTGCTCCTGTATTAGCATAGAGTTTAATTTTCTTTTCATGGCGAAATCAACAGTTGTTGACTATTGTCATGTGCATAGCACCATTAGAGGATAAACTTTTGAAATGAAGAGAGTAAGTGGTCATTCCAGGACACCTTTGACAGATACTCAACAACTGTTGATATCACCACGTGAAGAAAATTAAACTCTATATTTCTACAGAACACTATTTGATTTATTTTGCCGAAAAAAGTGTTGCTATAAAAACTACAAAAACACTTATATTTTCTCGCCTTTCCTACATCTCCATCTTAATTATATTATTCTCACTTAGTTTCAAGTTAACCTTGGTGGTCTAAAAGTAAAGTGCTTGCCTCATGACCCCATTCTTGTAGGTTCAAACCCAGCCGGGGTCGATGGATCTTTCTTGAGCGATAAAAATCCGTAGCACAACTTCCTTTGGAGGGGAAGTAAAGCCGTCGGTCCCATGTCGATTGTGGCGTGTAAAAGAACCCTGGAAGATATTATGTCAAACTACCCTTTATCAGCAAAATTGGTAGGGCCTTTCTCTCTCACTCATAGAAATTCTCATGTGCTGATACAATTAGTTAGTATAGAAAGTGAACATTAAATACCTCAACTAAATAATAATTTTCCAACTGAACTGTTCTTGTCCTGTAAAAATGGTTGCGCCTAGAGACTTACAAGTTCATCCAACCTACAGTAAGTTGGCGGCCCTTTGTTGAGTTGTTTATTGGAATGTCTAGTATGCGCTTTCATTGCACTTAAATTACATCCTCACACAAAGGAGTGTGTGAGAGTGAGGAGGGAGAGGACAGAGTGGTTTGAGCTGAGGAATGGTCCGAAGCAAGAAGTACGATCTCACCACTCACTGCTGTTCACTGTAGAGATTGACGAAATATTGAGAAGGAAGTGGTAGAAAGGATTGGACTGGGAAGTATGAAACCAATGGTGTCTGCAGATGACCTGATGGTATGGGCCAATCCGGAGAAAGAAGTTCAGGAGCAGTTGTATGCGTGGGATGAAGTGGTGGAGTGGTTAAATTTGAGGAAGAGAGACATGTGCATGATTGGTATGACAGTAGGAGGGTAGTAGTTGAAGAAAGTGGAAAGTTTTAAATACCTGGGGAGTGTGATAAAGAACAACTGAAGAAACACAAGAGAAATAAGTGAGAGGAGGAGGCAAGCGCATAAGCTTTTTTCAAAAGTGTGAGAAGTATAATTTGTATCAGGGATGTGCCGAGGAAGTGTAGAGGAGTGATCTACAGGACGTACTATGTAACAATATTGACACACGCAGCGGAAACTTGGGTAATGAAGGAGCAGGATGGAAGCAGAGTTCAAGCCTGCGATATTACATTTCTGAGAATTACTATAAGAGTGACAAGGATGAATAAGATGATAAATGAAAGGATGATAGGAATAATTAAAGAAGAGCCAGTGCAGGACAGGATAGAGATGATACAATCATTTGAGGAGAATGGATGAGGAGAACATACCAAAGAAGATGTTGGATATTGAAGAAGGGGGCAGGAGCCCAAGAGAAACAGGTGGTTGACCAGACTGCAGAGAAGTGTGGAGGGGAGAGGAAAATACTGGGTCATAGGTGGAGGACGAGAGGTGGTGGAGTAAGGATACGTTGTAGAGGATTATGGTCCAAACGGACCTGGCCAGTGGATGGAAACTGTTCATGTTGATGATGATGAGACATCATGGGTAGCATGGGTTTGTACAGAAATAATTATTGCAGAGGTATAGCAGTGTTTTTATTATTTTATTCCTGAAATCAGAATAAATTTAATGTGATAATAAAGACAATTTATTTAAATTTGTTGTTGAATGATGGTTTTAGTAATGACTAACAACGGTAGAAATAAATCATACCCATATATTTGCCACACCTGACGTTTACCTATCCCATTCAATTTACATGGCTTGGTTAAGAGACATACCCCATTTACAGCAAGAGTGTAGTTAAGTGACAGCTAGTAAAAGCCACCAAATCTACTCTCATGTATCCATTCGCCAAGCCATATGATCTACCAGATCATGAGTTGAGCTGCTGTCACTTTGGCAGTCAAAATTTCCAGAACAAACAATTTGTTTTTATGTTTTTATTTTAAGGCCCTTGGCCCTGTCGAATATAAGTCTAAAACCTATTTTGTGGGATGGTGGGCGGGAGGGTGAAAGGCATGGCGTGGCTTCACAACCGACCAAAGTATCCTTCCGCGCCAACAAGAACAGGTGGATCAGGGAAAACGTAGATGGCGCTAGCTACCGGACAGGTCTTGCGGATAAATCATACGTTTGAAAATATTAGTTTTCTCGAGAAAGAGTGAAATTTTTATGTTAATATTTTCAACACCCCTTCTAAGATAATGTATCAATGTTTATTAATAATGGTTAAGTTTTCTTATTTTTTGTTATGGAGCCGGCAATTTTCTATTGAAAAATGTCAATTGTATCAATATTTGATCACTGTTAAAACTATAGAGGAGGGGTAACTTAATCAACATGCTTCTATTCTTGAACAAACCGTTTCCGAAAAGAAAATTCCAAAACAATAAAAATTCTTGAAGATAACGGTTTGTTCCCGTAGCTCTGCATTTCCACGCCAAATGAAAAGGGCCAATCGCCTTAACAGTTTTTACATCTTCTGTTCGTCCTCAGTTACCACCACTCCTATTGCGACTGGACTCTAGGTGTAGCAAGGGGTTAAGTTTGGTTTATTTATACTTCTATAAGCTATTTTAACTTAGTGGATTGGCAACTGTTTTAATCTTGTCCTGCCTTTTATGGTTTCTAGAGCCAGCCTTCTAGTATGTCTATACAAACCCCAGCGTGAAGTATCCTAGAGACCTTGGGGGACAAATCTCATGGAAATGTATTCATCCAACAATTGATAATATTCTTATTTATTTAATAAACAGGTTACACAGATGTTTCAAAGACACCTTATCTTTGAGGAAAATTGAAACTGTCATGAGTCCAATCCTCGTGGATCCCGTGTTTTTGTGGGCTAAATCAGAATCTTCAGTTCAAACGATTTCGTATTTAACTTGGTTACATTCTGAAAGTTGGAATGGAATGAATATTTGTTTCACCAATACTTGACTTTTCAATTTAATAATTTCTACTCAAAGTTTATCCCATCAAATCACCATTTTTTATAAGCGAACTTTTAAAAAATGTAACATAATAATAACAAAAAGATCGATATTATTGTTCATTTTACTTTATTTTATTTAAATTTTAAACTCTTCAATCATGTTTTATAATAAATATTTAATTTTGTCTAGAATTACTTTATTTAATAATAAAATTTGATAAATTATTGTACTGTATTTAAAATATCGTCATAAGCCCAATACACTAAACAAAATTTGGGTTGTACTACATGACAGAATAGATCTAAGAATTAAGTTTAGTTGAAATTTTATTAGAAATATACATAAATACAGATCTGAATAAGTTTTTAGTAGATTAGTCCATGCATGGAATCTAATAGGGACTATAAATACAAGTTAGTTTAACAATAGTTTACCTAAAAGACCAAATTTGCAAGGATTTCATTTCCCAGTGCGAAGAGTATCACTGGAACTTTAACGCGTCATATAAGAAGCACACACGTATAGCCGAAAACATTTCACTTTGGAAATGTGTTTATCAATTTTGATAGAGTGTTATATTGGCATTCTGGAGTTTGGTTGTTGTGCTTGTCCTGTAAATAGGTTAGTTAGCAAACACACTGGCATTAAGAGTATCTCTGGGCCAAAGCCTAGTTAAAAATAGAATAAAATCGCGCATAGCGCAAAATAAATATATAAATCTTAGTCAATAAATAAATAGGTATGGTTTTTTCTTTCTCGAGTTTATTATTTTCTCAAAACTAAAAGTTAATCAATGCTCCTCCAAAAGTCACGGTAAAATATTACATCTGCAAGCCGATCCTCCGTGACCACTCAAACACAGGTTGCGGCAGATTTCGTACCAGTTGTAGGTAGGGTCCTGTGACCATGTGGGAAACATGTCTGTGTCGAGATATTGGGGCATGCAAGGACCCCCGTCGAGGCAGATATCAGACGAACCGTCGGCGCCATCTTGTTCGTGGTGAGAGGAAGAAGAAGGCTGGACCTGTCTACCGCTGTCTCCAGTAACGGCCGGAATTTTTACGGGGGAACCAGAAGATAGAGGAGGTAGCAATCCTGCCAGGAGACTGACCACAAATATCGCAGATATGACCTTCATGGCTCTATCTTTGAATTGTATGCTTAAGGAAAGAGTCTGTAAACAAAAATTACCATTAATACCAGTGACAATTCGTGTGGTGTATTTAGTGGGTATTGTGTAGTTGATAACGGACCAATTCCTTCTCTTTCCAATTTAGCTGGCTTCCAAGCTCAGGATTATAATCAGAGATAGGGGTATAAGACTAGGAATGGCAATGTTAAATCAATATAAGAATATATATTATCGATGTTTTATTATCCAATATTTCTATCAATCTATCTATATATTTAATGTATCGGAATACTCTTTAAATCTTGTGAATCAGGATTAATTAAACGATATTGTCGTTATTTTTAATAACCGAGTCGATTTTTTGCTATTATTTCTATCAAGTTTTCAAAAGCTAAAAACTAATAACAAATTAAAAGCGGCGAATAATAGCATCCATCTTAATACCGCCATTCCAGTTTTCCTAGGCCAATACAATTCAATATATCGGAAACAATCGATGTATAGTAGCTTTCGATACTTACCTTGCACTATAACAAATGATGAATATATATATATATATAATTATTAGGGAGAATTGCTATCGCTAGTCTAGACTTAACCTTTGACAAGACCTGTCAGTATAATCCAGTAACGGTATTTATTGTAGGAGAATTGGTAGGTTGGAGTCACCCAAACAAATTTGTTTGCTTGATTTTGAACTACCGTAGCTCAAATATATGTATAGTTTTTATTTTGACAAAGATTTTCACGATTGACGTTTTGTGTTTGGTGTTTTCACCATAAGAGCTGTTAACACCTTAATCTTAATGTTAGGAATAAGGAGGGTAGTTAAGATGTAAGTCACCCGCATTAGCGGAGTAGTAATAAGTACCAGCCACAACATATACTCTTGAAGGGTTTTTTAAAATGAATATGACATCATGTTCAACATAAGATATAAAAACGTTCTTCCTAAAATAAATTTAAATTATATCATTTTTTAATTAAAAGTCTATCAAAACTTTTCTCGGTGTTTTTTAATATCTTTTGGATGATTAATGTATTCTTAATAAATACACATATTATATTATAATACGACTTAGACCTACAAAGAAACTAAACATCTATATTATGATTTTGTTAAGAAGTCCGTTGTGAAAGGCCCTTTTACCTACCAAAACTCTACTGTATAGTAGGATTCTGATAGTGTAAAAGAGCTTTCAGAACGGACTTGAACGACGGTTTTGTGTTATTTCTTCCTTAGAATGAATCTTCTTTCTTTGTACAACTGATAACATAAAATACAGGGAAAATGATTGATGACTAGTTCGGTTAATGGTGTATGTAAAGGAGGAAAAGTTTTAAAAAAATCTATCTGTGGGTTTAAGAATGTACTGTGCTATATATCTGCAGCCAGTTACGTGTTTTTATAGCCGTATTCATGAATAAGTGATTAAAGGGGCTGACCACAAGGCTAGGGGTTCGTTTCCGAGTAGCGCTGACAAATATATTTACTTCTGGTGAACTTTTTTGACCTGACTTCTAATTAGTAAATATCTAGGCACTATATCTGGCTGTATATTATAATGATTTTTTTAGGGTGGTGTTTTTTGGAGATCAAAACCCTTCCAAAGTTTTAATAATACTAAATATTTGTATATACCTCCACAATTCCTAAGCCAGTAGAGAGTTAAGGGCAGTATTTATGCAGTTTCTATATCAAAACATTTGGTCAAAATAAATTGATTAATATTTCAGTAGAAACAAAGAATTTAATTTTCTTCACATGGTGATGTCAACAATTCTTAAACATCTGTCAAGGGTGATCTGGAATTCAATGACAACTTTTTATGTTCATATAAATAGTTTCTCATCTAATATTGCTATGCTCATGACATATATTCAACAAATGTCGTTATCACTATGTAAATAAAATTAAACTGTATGTTTATACTAATCATTATTGTATTTATATTGGCTAAAAAGTGTTTTTAATATAAAAACTGCAAAAACACTGCCCTTAGCTCGCGGTACCTAAACTTTCACCTTAATTGATTATTACAAAATCTAAAGGCTATTATGTAATGTAAACTTCGTCTAACTTGAAAGGTAGCAGTCGTACCGTGACGGATTACAAAATGTTCCTATCTTATAAGGTGCCCCATAGTGTAATCAGACCAAGTAATACCACTTGGTACCGTTCAGTTTAAATAGAGTGAACAAATGAATGTTTTTAATATTTTTTTAATGGCTTCAAAAGGATTTAAATTATTTTTTTCATCCTTGCTATTACCTGTTGGGGGACTTCCCCATAAGCTACCACAGATAGAACCCCTCCTCTGACCCCTCAGAAAGAAAAAAAAAGGGAAGAGTTCTGTATATGGGCTACGGTTTGACAAAATATATTTTGTGGTTTTCTAGAGAAATACAAACAAATAAAACAAAAAATAAATATGAAGCTCACACACACCCTTTTGATGAAGACATTTTTTATTTACTAATATCATTTTACAGACACTTAACACACCCATGACTACAAGCACCTATTATATTCACTTAAATGCACGACATCACACTTACGTTACCCAGGTCTAAGTGGAATTAATCTAGGAGTGTTAGTTACCAATGACAAGTGTTCCTCCAACTTGATCGCGCAATCCCAATCGCAAGTGACTATCGATTGCGTCACTTCCCCCTCCCCTCCCACCCCTCTAGCTCCGCACCCAAACACACAGTCATGAATATACATATATTATAGTTAATAATTATTTAAGTACATTATAATTCAGAGTGTTTAGGTTCTACGCATATATGATAATTACTCTAATGGGGTAGGGATAAGGAAGGAAGCATTTTAGAGGTAATTTACCCGCATCTGCGTGGAAGGAGAGTGGGAAACCATTTAGAGAAAAAAACCTCAGCAGAACCGACTGGTATTCGAGCCTCGATCAGTCTTCAGTAGGCCAGTCTATCACTAGAGTGATGTCTTAAACCATTTGGTCCCGAAGCGGGTCTAAGTACAATTCACTTATCTGACAAAGTTTGTTTGAGTGTGCAAGCCTTAGTACACAGGAGTACTAATTTTACCATGTTTCCGATAAGGTCGGTCCCACTGAGGGAATGACGAATTTTTAATCTGTAGACTGGGGTTCGATCGCAGACTGGTTGCGTTGGAGTAGTTTTTTTTCTTTCCATGATATGCATTAAGGGTGGTTTTCACCATGTGATTTTTAGTGTAGTTTTCACATCCTCTCTCTATGCTAATGTGCCTTCATTTATTTTAATACATCTGGCCCCTTGCCCTAGTCTTTCCTTCTTTCTCAGAATAAGTTGTAAATAACCCTTGATTTAATCGTGCTATAAATAAACACCTTGTGTTAAACGTACTACAAATAAACACCTTGTGTTAAACGTACTACAAATAAACACCTTGTGTTTAACGTACAACAAATAAACTTCTTGTGTTTAACGTACTACAAATAAACACCTTGTGTTTAACTTAGAAGCAATTAAAATAAATTTTCGCTCCATACAGTTTGACAAAATAATGCTGAGCAAAGCCCGCTATAGGTGCGTTTCGAGTGAAACCCAAGTGGTTACAGGAGAAATCTCTTCTAAAGCACAATGTTTCTGGGACCGGCTGTCCAACACTAGGTTTCAGCTGATTGTCACATAATGGCTTGTCAAGCGTCAGTAGGTCCCAGGCTACGGGAGCACATCGCAGTTACACGCCGTGCCTCCTTTGCCGTTCTTGCATTTCTCTTTGCAGAACTGTTCCAGGTCAAACTCGGTGGTATCATCCAGATACCTCTTTTGGGGTGGTTTTGCTGGTACCCTCACCGAATTGGGTGCAGGTGGCGCTAGGATACGCGGCGCGACGCCGGGCATCGCGTCCGCCGCGTGCAGCGACGCTAACAGTACTGCAACTATGATGACACTCAGCTTGCTGTTCATCGTGATGGGTAGAGTAGGTTCTCCTTTCACTCGTTGTTGGTAGAACTGGTCTTCTCAAAGTTGGCAAGCCTGCGTAGAAGAAAGTAAATCGTGAATCGAATAGGACAATAAATACATTCAACGGTGGTCACGTGGACTAGTTGTCAGGCTCACATAGTCTGGTTTTACGTTGACGGAGAGGTCAGGGTTTGAACACCAGTCGCATGTTCTGAGGGTGAATTTTCATTAATGGTCCCCCACTCTCCCTTCACTCAAACGCGGGTGCATTTACTCTTAGCTCAACCTTGCTTATCCCTATCCCATTAGTATGTTTAAAACTGTATAGCCCAGACGGGTAGTAAGACTTGAAAAAGTAATATACGTTTGAATGTCAAAAAGTAACTTATACCAGAAGGAAACAGGTTGAAGGGGAATTTTAAGTAATTGCACCAGCGTTCGACTTGTGAAAGGCAGGGAAACCACGTTGTGAGTTAAGATAGCCCTAGTCAAAGGGTCAGGAGTGGTAAACATAAAACTATCAGCTTCGGTGGCCGCGTCGTCTAACGCGCTACTCTCGCAGTAGACTAGACTGCCGATGACAAGAGAGATCGAGGTTCGAATCTCGTTCGGGTGGTTTTTCCAAAATTGTTTTCCACTCTCCCTCGACGCAAATACATGTACACTCTCTCTAAATATAAACTTCCTTATCCCTAACCCCGTTAGCGTGATTATTACATAAAGGTATAACCCGAACGGGTAGTTATATGTGGTGCTAAAAGAAATCTTGTCACGTAAAACTTGATTCTTAGTTGGTGTTTTTAACTAGACAGTTTTTCTTACTTGTATGTCACGCGACTTAAAACGGATTATTTCAAATATTTCTAGAAATATAATTTCCCTTAGTTTATTTTGCATATAAAACTAATAAAATTATTTAAAAAAAATCAAATTGATAACAACTTTACAGGGTGTTAACTGCATGGCTTTCATTGGCTTACTCCGTTGCAAGTTAAGTTACCGAGTGTTTTAAAGTATCAGAAAAATAATTTCAAAGGTGTTTCTTTGAAATTTAGCCAGAGCCACTTCAAACATTTTTTTCCTCTCGATCGATGCGACCGATTACGTTATCTTCTTTGTCAGAGAGATAGTGGATTTCCTAATCAGTATCTAACATATTATATTTTAACTTAGTGAACTGTGATTCATACTTTTTTAATTGATCATTTACTTTTTGATAACGGATCTAAATGATTAGTTATCAAGGTAAAGAGAATAAAAGATTTGATTGACTTGAGAATTTAATGAGAAAATTAATGCACCATTGACAAAATAATCCGTTTCCGTAATATCGTTAATGTATTTAATTTTCTCGAAAGTATGTTTTGTATTGTATTTATTTTCTTACATTTGTTTGGGTAACTGATTCAGTACGCTACGAGTCTTTATAGTATCCTGGGATATCTGCATATAAATACACTAGTGGAATATGGATTATTAGAGTATAATATATAGGAAATGTGCCTGCATTTGAGTGGAGAGAGATTAGGGAAACACTTATGAAGAGCCCGCTGCAGTTCATCAGACTGATATTCTATCCCACACCTTCCCATCACAAGCAAACCAAAACAAGTGAGGTAGGCGCCTTAACCTGCGTGCCCATATATGTGGGTGTGTAACGTAAATAATTACTATAAACCCAGCCTATAAATAATTGTTTCTGTTGTAAAAATCCCTTTTTCTCAACTAATACAAAGCCTACAGGTATCAGTGGATAGGATTTTTGTATCGACTTCTGACACATACTCAGTTTACGTTAAAACACATTGGTTGTTTAAATTATAAGTTAAAAGAAAAATCTAACAATATTTTTGTGTCAATTAGTGAAAATAAGCTTTCTTTGTTATTTTGTGTATATACTTCACTGAGTATTTAATTTCAACAACCCAACAAAAGACTAATATTTTTTTTTTTTTGGGAGAGGAAGGTTGAGTTGAATGTGCGAAAGTTTCGCGAGGGTTTACTGGTAATAATATACTCCCCAAAGCTTTAATAATAATAATAATAATAATAACAACGCTTTTTTTTTTCTAATACCAATGCTGTGAAACTTTAAAACTCACTAAGGACTTAAAAAGCTTTGTAGTATGTTCAAAAAATATATTTACATTGGTAATGGATTATAGAAAACCATGCTACATAATTAGAGTTAGAGTACGATTGGTTTACTCAGAGGGGGAGAGGGGAAAGTGAGTCAATTTCCACCCCTAAAGACAAAATATATTTGTTTTAAAAAAAAGCTCTAAACATTTTATTCAAAAGTATAAAAATAGAGCAATGGAGGAAGGTCGAATGTACAGGCTAGATTCTAACGACTTGATGTTTTAAAAGTTATACCGTTATAGGAGAAAGATATATATAATTATTCCCCCCCCCCATTATAAGACTAATAAATTAGTTATTTTAGGAGTTATCTTAAAACGGTTTGCTGTAACACAACTTAAACATCTTTGTTTTAACCAAGTAGACTACCACAGTTAAATCAGTACTTCAATAAACCAGATAGCTCCTAAAATTAACAGTGAATTNTTATAAGACTAATAAATTAGTTATTTTAGGAGTTATCTTAAAACGGTTTGCTGTAACACAACTTAAACATCTTTGTTTTAACCAAGTAGACTACCACAGTTAAATCAGTACTTCAATAAACCAGATAGCTCCTAAAATTAACAGTGAATTTATTAATACTCTGCTTATAAAGGGATGAAACATTTATGAACACCAGTAAAAGGGCCCCAAAACTCCCTATTTTAAAAAAGTACACAAATTAAAATACCACTGTAAGCTACACATTTTACATACAAACCAAAATTATCAAGGCTATTTATTATGTTCTAACTAATTATTATAACATTTGACTATTTTAACAGCAATAACAAAAATTATAAAAGCCAATAATCTCACCTTCCTTGTTTCTTGTTGATGCGTAGCAGTCGTAGACGTATAGAAGAGTCGAACTGTCGAAAACAGGCGTAGAATATCACCTCGCTATATAATGACCTTCTTGGTTTGACCAATTAACGCTATATAGGCTGTCGATGTTATCACTATCGCGATTATCTTCGTCCGGTACGATGGTGAAACATTGTTACGCCCCTCTCTCTATTTTTTTTAAGTAGCCATCTATCTTTGAATTATTGCCGTGCTCAACTCCACAATCACACGAGAAAGTGAGAGGGGAGAACGGGGTTGTTATCTCAGCCGACATATGGCGTGCCATTATACGACATGAGATGGTATTTGCGTTGTCCGAGATATACAGGACAATTTATTAACAGTCGAATGGACTCGTCCCAAGTAGATCTTCCTACTTGACCGGTTTTTATCAAACAATATTATAATATTTTCAGAAACACCGGTCGCGAAAGCCTTCAAAGCAACTTTTTTTTTTCGTTTCTGCACCGCTGTTAATACTAACAGCCTACATTTATTTTAGCACCATCTCTTAATATACCTATTTACTAATTAAACTGATGTGTTAGGGATTAGGAAGGTTGAATTTAGAGAGAGTGTATTCACATTGGTGTGGAGGGAGAGTGTAAAACCATTTAGGTACATCCACCCAGGATCGAATCACGATTTTACCATCTCCAGAAATCCAATCTATTGTGAGAATAGTGCCTTAGACTATGCGGTCACCGAAGCGGATATCAACATTTCACAGTACAATTAGGGTATAGTTGAAAATAACTTAAGTAAAATACTCTATTTGTCATTGAGTTGTAAAATGACGTAGAAGCAATGCTCACACTGAGATACAAAGCTGAAAAGTATATATTATTATAGTAAATTATTAAATATATCTCCACTGATTTGTGTGAAAGTAAATTATACGGTGCAGCATATTCTTTTATTAGAAAATTTAAAATACCATAAATCTTTATTTATTCTGTTTTATGACTTGTGTTTACACTCAGTGACTCAAAATAGCAATATCTCACTGTAGCGTGATAAAACTGCTCTTTAACACGTACAATAAAAATACTATAAATATAATTAAAACGATAAATACAAGAGCTAATATATTCTAATAATGTGTGGCAGATATTAACTTACGGTGGATTTATGTTGCCGGGAAACGCCCAAGTTCCAGGAAAACTGCTCCAGCTGACTATGCCGGGACCATCAGCTAAACGACATCTTACTCACAGGCCCCGCTTCGAAGAAATGGCAGAGATGTTTTTCTCTGGGCTCCGCACCATCTACGAGCTCTAGTGGTCACTAAGTGCAATTTCGCATCTAAACCTCCTTCCTCCCTAGGGTGTCCAGATGCAAGCCTTCCTCGAGTTCATCAGTTCTGTTACTATATAACCGTCATTCCTCGCTTCACATTTTGGATGGGAGTGCAAGGTATCGTCCTGCCTCCTATACGTGTTCCTGGCTTGTTCGAGCGTCTGTAGCGGTTTGCTGTTCT
>CABFWB010001622.1:0-12153 GCA_902151455.1 Timema bartmani
ATGGTAGGGTTATTGTGAGATGAATTGGAGGACCTACAGTTTAACGTGGGATCCGAACCACGGTGGAGGCCTGGCATTCCACCGCTTCTTATGCAAATCAAGACATTTTACAACCCACACTAATCATAGACAGAAGACAGGAACACGGAACATTGTGTTCGCAACTGTTGGCCGTCAGCATATTACTAACCAAACCATCGCCGACAGTGACGTCATCGCTCGTAGACCTCCCAGTCAAACTCTCGGGTCCGTCCACTCTAAGCTCGAACACCAAGCCTAGAGCTTTGTATCGCTTGGTGTTCTACCTTACAGTGAGCGGACTCGAGTAGAAAGCTTCGTGACGACCCCGCACGACCGCACTGACATCTGTGAGCAGAAGGAGTGAACTACCACAAGAGGAGGAGATTTGACTACTCGCTGTCTTCAAGGGAAACATTGAGAACAACCCCATGTCCTCTACAACAGCGGTATTCAACAAGATACAATGTAGGCCTATCTTCAAATTTGTTTCACCAAAGTTGTTGGTGCATAATGCAAGCTTTAGATATTATATAATCCACATATGAAATCAAAATGGCACTTCCAGCCGCATGTCCTTATATCCGGGTCTCTTATTGCTAACCATAAATTTGGCCCTGATGATTCAATGTATATCATGAAATAATATTTTTTATTTAAATTTTACATGCCCGCTAAGATGTCTTAACGTACGCCAGGCTGTCCCCCAAAATGGATTGCGCATGGTCCACCATTCGCGGGATAGAGATATATTCATCTCGTTTTATTTGAATTTAATATTTGTCTGTTTGTGAATATATTTTATTATGTACCTTTCATTTACACTGAAAGGCATCAAGCTTACCTTGCTTGTTTCCACTATGGTACAGCTTAGAATAAAGGGACATAGTGTAGTTCATAAAGGTTAGATTCCAGCTACCGTTAAGTTTAAACAGAGTGTACACTCCTTTTATGGTGATGGAAATTTTTTTTAAATCATTTTATTAATTAATAAAACTGTTGAAAGCGAAATATGAAAAAGTTGTATTATGGTTTTTACACTTTGTACAGTGAGAGAAATAGCTCAACTCAACAATATCAACTTCTCTCCCCACCCCCATTCACCCGTTTGGGGTCAAAGGTTGAGAATTATTGGCACAAAGGGGATTTTAAAAAAAAAGGGTTTTCTAGATTATGAAATATGTTAAATAGATCAAAACAAGAGGGAACAGTCTTCGTGTGAAATCCAAAATTTCTCCTGTCGTGAACGGGAATAGCCCCTAGTATATATATAACTGTTTGACTTCACCCTTTAAGTCGCCTCATTGAGCCTGTTAGAATCTCATCCAGTAAGTGAGAGGTGCATTATGGGGGTTCGTCTTGTACTCGTGGTATACAAAGGAGATTAGGGGAAGGAATGTTAAGAAGGGGGGAGGGGGGGTATTAAGTAGTAGCGTGCTCTATGGTAGGCTGATAACACACGTATGCGATCTTCTCTGGCTCGCGTGGAATCCTACGGTACATAGTCGGGTGGGGTGGACACAAAAACCGGCTAAGTACCCTTAGTTTATAATAATTATTTTTTACAATCACGTCTTACTAACTGTTCAGGTTATACACAAGCATGATGATTACTCTAATGGGGTTGTAGTGAGGAAGGAAGCATTTTAGAGGTAATCTACCCGCATTTGCGTAGAAGTAGAGTGGGGAACTACTTAAGAGAAAAACACCCTCAGTAGTTCTAACCGTGATTCTAACCACGATCTCCCCGTCAACAGCAAATCAGTTCAACACGAGAGTGACGCCTTAGACCATTCGGCCTCTGAAGTTGGTTTTATAATTAAGTATAATTTATAAATATACATTTATATATTATATGTAATGTATTTTTTTATTTATATTTAAGTCATTTGACAAGCTTGGGCAGTTGGCTGGCACCTAAATGCTGCTCATTCTAGTAGGGTCTCTACCACTCGTTCCTTATCTGGTATATCTTAATTTTATAACCCCTATACGGAACTCAAACAAGGAACCCTTGTGAAACCTGCATGTATGGTCATACATAGGAGGTTGAGAAGGACGCCTTATCGTACCTGGTCCCAGTGGGTCACCTAAAACACACCTTTAAATTAAACTATCTTAGAAAATTATTTCACATGAAAGGGGCAGTAATATAAATATTTTGGAGATGTATTTATATATAACAAATATATAAATCTATGATATTTATTTCCAGATAACCAAACAAATACACAATAACGTATTTAACCGTGTACAGGATCATTTAAGTTTCATGGTTCGGATGGCATCTAATCATCATTACTTTTGTTTGAATACTTGTAAAGTCAAAGATTAAGTCTTTATTTGGTGCAAGAGGGCTACGAATTATGCAAAATTTACCACAGCTGCAGTACAAAGCACTATTAGCCTTTTTTATTTGAAAAGTACACGAAATAAACATTTTACCTTACAAACTATAGCCACACAAATACATGTTTACAGTAAAAAATAAATTGCATGACACAATCGTACCAAATTTCTCATTTTGTGTATTATACTTGAAATATAATTCTCAAAAATAAGTTTTCAGTAAACTACCTCTAAGTAAGTCTTCCTCGTTAAAAAAAAACACATCACGTTTTATAAATACTCTTTATATCTGCATTTTAAGCCAAATTGTTAAAACATTTTTAACCCATTTCAAATTCATTAAAAAGTCATTGTCCACTAACCTAAAATTATTTTTAATTTTTAAAAATAAAAAAAGAATATTATTTGAAATGAAAAACAATTCCCAGATACCCATTTTGATATCAATATGCATGGCTAATTAAAAAAATGTCCAATTTTTTATAATTTTCTTAATTAAACTACCCTTAAATGTATTTATTCTATAAAAATAAGTACACATTATTATTTATCGCGTAAAAAGTCCCTCAATACCAATTTTGAACAAAATTGATAGATCCATATTTTTTATTCAAATTTTACAAAAACCAGTCATCAGTAAATTATTTTAATTGATATTGTTTAAAGAAACAAATATATATATAAATATATATATATGTATGTATAATTATTTATAATTTAAAACACTTAACAGTTACCCATTGTAATGGATGTAATAATCCCCTGTATTTTTATAATTCTAACCACTTTTATTTAGTATAATCAATTTTTTTAAAGTCTTTTTGTGTAGTGTCATAGCTGGAAGACAGAGCACGCTTAGCCGGCAATTAATAGGGAAATTTGTAATTATTGTTTAAAATGGTTTCCTGGCTTACATGTAATTAAAAAAAATTAAATACTTTTATTTTTGCTTTATTTAATATTCTTAACTTTTAGTCATTCGTTTATTTCTTCACTCGTCGATCTTTTATTTTTTTCTTCTAATTATTTCAGAGGTTTCTCAGGAAGACATTTTGAGCATGTGTGAACGCGCTCTATCTATCTCTTTACGGAATGCGGGTTTGTGCTGCCGGGAATAGGGAAATGGAAAATTGGCATCTACGTCTTTTCGATGGAAAACTTCTAGCCATATCAATAGTAATAAAATAATTAGAGGGACTTTTGTAGTTTTTGGTGGCCCACCGGGTACCGTCCAAAACGTTAATTGTGATTTATTTTTTTGTGTTTGGTGGGAAATATCCATATTAAATTTAAACTTCATACAATGTTTTAGTTGTAGTTTTTTTAAGCCTCAAATCTGTAGATTAAACTTTTGGGGGGAAACTTGGCGCCCTTAGGGGAGGTGCTAAGGAATGTTTCCACCGGGTTTTGGGGAGAGTTAACCAGGTGAGGGTTAGGTGTTTTTTTCCTTTGAGATATGAAGGTGAGAGGACGTTCTGATTTTTTAGTTCGCCTCCATCCAAGACAATTTTCACTTATTTCAAGATATTCTTGTTTGTTATGAAGGTGCGGACAAAAATAAAGCTGGGAAAAGTGATTCTAGAGATTTGTTTCCTTTTACATTCGTCGAAATAACACCTAGTTCGACAGGAGTGCAAGCGTGGGGTTTTAATACCCTTGGAGATTCTTCTGACTACAGCAGAAACGTAAATGGTGAGCCCGTTCCTATTCAGGACAGATTTCATTTTTACTGGTGGCAATTTTCCTACTTTATGTGCTTTTTTTTCTTATTGGCCTACAAAAATAAGTATATATAATCTTGCGCAGTAATGGGAGCAAAAGTTATCAACCACTAAGCTACTCATCAAGGAGATATTGACATTAAGCTTTTCGCCTTCATTACTGAGGATCATATTTACATTACTCAATCTAGAATTTAATATATATAAATTTTAAATATATATATATATTGTTTGTCATAGGTAGCCTATGTGGAACAAATTCTTAATTGTTTATTTGATTGTAAAATGAAAATAAAATTTATATATGATTATATTTTGATTGGACTGTACTTGGAAAGCTCTCTTCACTAATGATTCCACACTGTTTATTATTATTAGTAAAATTTTATGAGACTTTAGTTTTGTATATTACTGGCCGGCTTGATAGGTAGGGTATAATACTGTTATTACATATAAATAAATCCACCATATTTATTATTTCATTATGTACATGATTTCTCCATTAGTTTGTTCGTGTATAATATACTATCTGAATGCCTCTTTTTCTTTCAGGGAAAAGTGTATTTATTACAGTTATGTTTATTTGCTTCGTGCCTTCCTTAAGCTAAGCTAAGGTAGTACCTTAACAGGTACATTATATTTTCTTTTGATGATCCCAGAACGTCAAGGGCGCAATGATGGGTCCAGTAAGGCTGTGTCGGTTAAGTTATACTTTGCCCCTATTTTATGGTTAAGCACAATTCCATCCACATACATCCAGCGGGAGTTTCCCCGAACCACCTAGCTATATTATTTAATGTTTATAGTTTAGTTTTGTTCTGGTCTTTATCACGTTTATTTGAGTCGATAATTAAGATCAGAAACTTACACAATTTTGAACCAAATTGCTAGAGCCAATTTTCAAAATATACAAATTCTAATAAATACAGTAATCAGTAAATTACCCTTAAATTATTTTCCCCAAAAAATTAGAGTACAGTTTTATTTCTCATGCCAAACACTCCCCAGATATACATTTTAAACATAAACGTCAGAGCTATTTTCTAAAAATTTGTAATTTAAAAAAATCCATCAGTTTATGGATTAGGTCAAAATCAAAATAGCACCCCGAGGTATTGCTCTATAACAGCTGTTCCCAAACTGTGGTTGGCTTACCATCAGTGGTACGTACAGTTATTCCCACTGATACACCGTGAGAAAATTTAAAAAAAATCTAATTTAAGTCGTATAAATATAAGGCCTCGTTAAATCTTATAAAATGACCAAGTCCAACCAAAAGTAAAACAAATTTAAACAGTGATTGGAAGGATGGCAACATTTATTTAAAAAATTGAGGTGTTACGTCATTCAACAAGTTTGGGAACCGCTGCCCTATAGCATCTCGATATCAGTTTTGAACAAAATTTATTTAGCGGTTTTAGATATATGACCAGGGACAGAAAAGCATACATTGGGTCGGGCAGGATTCTAAAATCCACTCATAAAAATCTCGAGGTCAAATATTTTCACGATTACAATACTTTATTTTGATATTAAAACGAAAATCCAAGATTAGTTGATGATACACCCCGCATTGTACAAATGTATTGATTGTTGCATTACAACTTTCTCAAGGCGTTCGAATATTTTCATCGTCGTTCTTTTATCAAAGGATTCGAAACGTTATGTTGAAATTCATATGAATTATTGTTATATTTTTAGTTTGATGTTATCTAATTATTTATTATTGGAAATTACAAACATAGGACTCGCTTATAAAATAAAGAAAACCTTTTCGGGTATGATTTTTGACCAAAATAAATAAAGTATATTCAGTTTACCTTTATATATAGATTACTTTTTTTACATACTGTACATTACCGTTTCCAGCCTATGGCAAGGGTCAGTTTTTTATTCAAGCCATATACTTTCCTCTACCGGCTTTCTAGGCCTGTTCTATGCCTTATAAACTATCTTAAAACTAGCACAGGCACAACATCCAGTCCCCGGCCATTAATTTCTCAAATGTGAAAGGGCAAGCCTATATTTAACCAATGATACATTTTTCAGCCATGCCGGAAATCGAACCCGGGACTATTAGCTCAGTAGACTGACACGTTACTGACTGAGCTAAGGTGTCGGATCTGTTTTACATGAAACATTTTAATCATTTTTGAATATTGGTCATGGCCACAGTAGCATTGGAACAGAAATTTTTAAAATAAAGATGAAATTACGTGTTCAAATTCCGCGATGCCCATGTGAAGATATTTAAAAAAAACTGCTGATTTTATTAAATGTGGAAAATTAGACTAAGCGTATCAAGTGAAACAATATTGTTTTTATTTTGGCCATAATTTTTTTTTTATATAAAAACTGCAAGAATGATTACTTTAACTCACGTTCTGGTATATCAACCCTAAATAGTATTTGTGAAATTTGAGATCGCCAGGGGTTAGCTACGAATAGACCACTTGTTGAGCTTTTCTTCTCTCGACACGGTGAATACTTTTGGAGGGGTTTGTACTTAATGTAAACAGAGTAAAGCCGGCACTCAAGTTGTTGGATTTCATCACACTCGTACCGATGGAGGTGGGAGAAGGATTTAGCTCGATGACTTAGGGAGTTTTAATCTCAATCTTATAGAAATGTTTATATAAAAGTTAGTTTCCAGTGTGACGTGTAATGAGGAGCTTATATATTGAACTTGGCCATCTTTAAAATTAAAACTTTAATGAAGTTTATTTTATAAAGTCTAAGGCGTCACACTCGTGTTAGAATGGCTTACTGATGACTGAAAGATTGGGGTTCAAATCCCGGTCGGTACTACTGGAGGTGGTTTTACCTAAATAGTTTACCACTCTCCTTCCACGCAAATGCAGGTAGATTCCCTCTCAAATTTTTCTTTCCTAATCCCTACACCATTAGAGAAATTATCATATTCGAAGGTGCGTATAACCTGAACAGGTAGTAAGGCGTGGTTATGTGGAAAATAAAATACAATTTTAGTAAGCATAATTATAGTGATTTAAAAACTAGTCATATTTTTTACGTACTTCGCTACGTATTGAGAAGGTGAATTGGAGAGGACATATACCACTATTTGTTTATAAGGCGAGTAAGTAGACATTTAGACACCCCAGCAAGTCCAACCAGAGTTCTAACCCCGTCCTCCCCTTTAAAGGAATGCTTGAATAGACGATACTGACGCCCTTGTCCTCATGCCCACTGGCATGTGTATTACTCCTGTTTAAAGTGTACATATGTTGATGTTTTTATATATTCTAATTAGTTATTTTTAAATCTGGATTTTTACAACATTAAAGTTAATATTAAAAAAAAAGAGTAATTTTAAAGCATGCATATGATTAGACTTGAGATATTTCGGACCCAAATTTTAATCAAGTTAAAATAGAAAAAAAAAATTCTTTAGAGGACTTTTAGAGGACTAAAAGATTCATGTAGAAGTATTTCCTTAATTATTCTTCCAGCCTATTTCAAAAGAGTTTTCCAAGTTCAAGAACAGCCTGGAATCTAGTTTTAACGCTTCCTCATTTCTCATTCGTGGATCTGAATAGTTCTTGCAATCAGTTCCTATTCATTCCAACTTCTTATCTTGTAGAATCTTTCTTCCAGAATCTCGTTTTGTTTGAACTCCTATCATCTTCTCCATATCCCCCCTCTTTCTCCACCCCCAACCCATTATTTTATTTTCCCTATTTACTACCTTTTCATCTAACTTCTTATCCCATTAAATTCATTTTTATTTTCTTGCGCTCTCTCTCTGTATTTAGATACTCGTCTCCTACGACTACTATTGTGTTTTATTCAGCTATTCTCTTAACCCTCCCCCAACCCCCTTGTTTTTTTAAAGAAGAAGTTCCAGCTCTTAAGGTCATTTTTACACTCTTTTATCTTGGGCCCGATAACATTTACAGTAGGGCCCCCGTATCCGCTGATTCAGTATCCGCGGTTTCAGATACCTGCGGTTTACCGCTGACCAATTTGATTTATTTCTAGTTAAAGGAAATAATAGCTTATAAGACACAATGCCTACATCATCACCCCACTTTATATCCTCATCGTGGACATTGTGCTATCTTATCACCGTCATCATCATTATCATCCTCATGATCATCATATGATCGTCTCAACAAGAAGAATGGAGAATAGTAAGTACAATGTAGAGTAGAGTACACACTATTATTATTATTATTATTTACTTTATTTAATGTTGGTAATGTCTTACTGTGAATTATTTACCAGTTAAACTTTACCGTATTTATATGTGTTACATGAATATCACGTTATATCACGGTATTATCTGCAGCTTCACTTAACCGCGGTATATTAGGAACGTATTACCCGTGGATATGGGAGTCCTACTGTCCTTTTAATATGATGAAATTATTTTATAGATAAATAAAAATATATTCTAACACATGGTAAGACTGTTGTAACGATAATAACATAGGGAGCGAAATCTACTGTTCACAGAACCACTAGTGATAGACCAAAGATAATCTTATTTATTAAAGGCCCCCCTCAAAGGTTCCCTAATGACACCACTGACCATTTATAAAGTTTTGTTATCACCCCATCTTACTACCCGTACGGGTTGTACGCCTATGTACTAATAATGATAGTGTGTTAGGGGTTAGGAAGTTTTAATTTAAAGGATGTGCACCCGCACTTTCATAAAGGGAGAGTAGAAAAGATTTTAGAAAAATAACCTCATTGCACCCAACCGGGATCTAACCTCTATCTCCCCATTTTCATAAGTCTAGTACATTGTGATATAAGTGCCTTAGACCATGCGGCCACCAAAGTGGGTCTTTTTAAAGTTGATCAAGTATGTAGTAATTGATAAAAGCTTGTATAGAACAAACCAAGCTTAAGAAGAATTGACTATCTGAGAATTGAGTACCACACAGGTGACCTGGCGGTGTAGGGGTAAGGTGTCAGACTTCTGTGCTTGGGGGTCCAGGGTTCAATCCTCGGTCCCGGCAAAGATTCATCTGATTGCCAAACCCTTCCTTCACCTCTGACAAGACGTGTACTAATCACAACTTGTGAATGTGTGGAATGCCAGGTCTCCACCGTGGTTCGGATCCCACGTTAAACTGTAGGTCTTCCATTTAATCTCGCAATCACCCTACCATTACACGTTAGCGTAAGTGCGTATAACCCGAACGGATAGTAAGGCGCGGTGCTAATAATAATAATAAAAGTACCACACCGTGTCAATCCTCCATACTCATTGGATTCACACGGTAAAATAAGGTAACCAATTGGTTTTGAGATATTTTATTGCTCCTTTACCAGATAGATTTGCAAGCCACTATAAAATTGGGTTTAGAGACGGAGATTTCGTTGATTGGATTGCTGAGAGAGATATACAGCGTTGTGTTGTTATAACCTAGTTATTTTTAATGAACAATTTACTTTTCAACACCAACTGCCCGACGTTACAGCCTGTAATAAGTGTCAATCAGACTTTGTTATGTGTATTCTACAAAAGAACAATATAACTGCATCGCTGGAACATTATCAGATCCTTTTTACTTTTTCATACCAAGAGAAATTATTGTGATCGTGAAAAAAAATCCATCTCGACGAATCTTTACGTTTTATGTGAACACGAACCCAAAAAGTGGATGTTAACTCACTGTTTGTTCCCATGTCTGTCTGTCTGTCTGTTCCTGCCTACGGATCCAAAAAAGTTTGATGGGTTTTGTTCAAACTTGATATTTAGATTTTATAAGGCTATAAGACAAACCATTTTACCTTAGCCATTTAATTAAGGGTAGTTTACTGATGAGCTATTTTTTTTAATTTCCAAACTTTTCGAAAATAGTTTTAATGATTTTGTTTAAAATGCATTTCTAGGATTTGTTTTACATGACAAATACAATTGATTTTTGGGCAAAAATTAATTGAAGGGTAGGTTATTGATAGGAAATATTTGATCATTCCAAATATGATTTTGTTCAAAATTATATCTGGAAATTGTTTGATATGACAAATAGCAACATAAATAAGTGTTTGTTTTGATGACTTTTTCTACTTGAATATTTAAAAAATTCATTTAGCAATTTGGTTCAAAATTTGTATGGGAGGAATATTTTACAATATCAATAATAATGTATCTTTATATTTAAAATAGATTAACTTAAGGTTAGCTTACTTAGGATAATATTTAGAGAATTTGATTTTTTTTAATTGACATTGAGAATTGAATTCAAAATGGGAATAGTTTTTAATGATAAATAATAATACATTTTTAGTTTAACAAATAATTTTAGGGTAGATAACCAATAATTTTTTCAACCTATTTTATTTTAAATAGAATTGAACAATTCAGTTTAAAATTTATATAGGTCCCTATGAAGAGTGATTAATATGATTAACCTTCATTTTCTTGAATGGATAATAGAAAAACATTTAGGATAAACCACCCAACTGGGATTCTAACCCTGACCTCGTCATCGGCAGTCTAGTCTATTGCGAGAGTGACGCCTTAGACCATTAGAACTACGAAGCAATTCATCTGACTACTCAAATGTAAATTACCTATTTTTAAATTGTGATAAATATTTATTGACAAAACCCTATATATTTTAAGAGTTTATACCATTTTTATTATTACTGACTGAGAAACCTATAACCAAAACGTGTCTCAACATCATACAATGCTATCTATGTATGTCAAACTAATAAACACACGTGCATACATACGTACAAATATATCATTTCACATTATATGACAGTTTACCCACAAGTCAATAAAACTCTTTTATTAATTAGAATTTATCTAAAATCATGAAAAGTTTTTCCAAACATTCAAAATGATCAATTTTTTTACATTTATATTATAATAAAAATATTGGCTTTTAGTACTTGTCCTTATTTGACGTTTAAAACTTTGATTTGAACCAGAATATTTGTTTCCGTGACCAAATAGACAAGAAAGCTACCTATTTCTAGTGAAACATAGTTTGAATCCGAACAATAATTAAAGTATAAATGTGAGGGTTCCCTTGACGACTTAAATATAATGTATTCTCAATAGAGATGGGTGTTTGGTGTTATAATTTAGACAAGTTTATAATACAAGTGCTAATACGACCTTATTTACGTATGATTTACAAGATAAAGAATAGACTTCTTTCTATTGGTGAGGGGGTCTAGATGTTTTCTATATTTTTTTAATTTGTTTTAGCACCGTGTCTTACTATTCGTTTGGGTTATATGCTTATGTACTAATTACGCTAATGGTGTTTGGGATTAGGAAAGTTATATTTAAGGAAATGTACCCCCATATCCGTGGAGGGAGAATGGAAAACAATTTTGTAAAAACCACTCTCAGAACACCCGACCGAGATTCGAACCTCAATCTCTCCCCCCAATCATCAGAAGTCCAGTCTACTGCGAGAGTAGCGCGTTAGGCCACGCGGCCACCTAAGCGGGTTTTTCTCTATTAAAAGACAACGAAGCCTAGACCGACAAAGTTGGATGTGCTTAGCTCTGGATGAAGAGGCCAAAGTTTGATCCCCATTCAAGCTTTTGGTGGTTCCTTTTATCTCTATTCATATTTATTGATTCCTTTCTAATTCCCATTCGTGTTTGTTTGTTAAATTTTAAATTCCCATTCGTATTAATGGTTGTTTATTTCCTCTTATTGTTATTGTTTTATTATATTCTCATTTGTGTTTATTGGTTGGTTTTATAGCCGCATTAATTTTTATTTGTTGTTTTTTATATTTCCATTTTTGTTTGTTGTTGAATGTATCCAAAGTGGGGCTTGGGTTAATTTCTCTAGAAGGATTTGAATTTTTTTAAATATTAGATACACTCTTCTAATTTTGTTTTCTATGATGTTTAGTTACTAATAACCAGAAAACTTGCATTTAAAACACTACAGAGTCAAATAAACCTCTCATTGTTTCAAGATATGCTCTTTAATTCTAACCCTCTCTCTCTCCTCTTCAGGCCTGTAATTATTTACGGACTCTACAAGAACTCGTGTCCTGAAAACTTAACGACCTTCTCTTCGCACCCCTCCCCCCCCCCCCCCCCCCCCCCC
>CABFWB010001622.1:16338-32686 GCA_902151455.1 Timema bartmani
AAATCGAAATTTTAATACGAAGTGTTGACCCTTGTGGAAGACATTAAACTGTTTGAAATGTTCTTAGGTGGACAAAGATGCGCCTCTTTTCTCATTGATTCTATATCATTGTATATTATTTTATGCGTGTTCTTATGTGGAGTGGTGATGATACAATGTACATTATTCCGTTCAGAAATCTTACGAGTTTATAGAAAGAGAGAGAAAGTCTGTGCGGTGTGCCGTACCATTTATTTTTGTTAGTGATGATATGAATGAAAGCCTCGTTCAACTGTTGAGTTAATTAGTTTATTGTCTATTGAGGTTCATCTTTCAACTGTTGAGTACATTAGTTTATTGTCTATTGAGGTTCATCTTTTTTTTTCCTTCATTTATTTGAGGTATGTATCGTGAACTTTCTGAACCGACTGTTTATATAAGACAACAATTTATAAACTAACTTAAATCTAGAACAGAGAAAACATTCAGCTTCCGGCCGTTAATTCATCACTTGGAAAACTCACATTTCGGCCATGCCAGGAATCAAGCCCGGGACCCTAGCTCAGTATACAGACACACTACCTACTGAGCTAAGATGCCGGACATGTTTGTGTTCTTAGTTTAGCAAATATGAGGGTATATCTTCTGCTATTATGTGACGCTACATGTGTTAGTGTTTGTATAGATGTAAGCTTTTCTCAACTTTTGAGTTCTTTGGTTGAGCATATATTAAAATTTGTCTTCTTAGTTTATAAATTGTCAGGGGGTTATTTCCTTCTGTTGTAGTCATGATTTAGGGGGGATAAGTTCCCAGACACATTAACACGCAAGAATATTCTCTAGATGAGGATTTATGTGTGTGTGTTGGCTAATTTGGGTTAACAGGAATAAAGAGATCTGAAAACCTTGGTCAGAGATTGATGTAACTTTGTAGACTCAAGGTGACTTACCACGAGTGTCGTGAATTCACGCGCGAGAAGAGATTCTTGTAGATCCTCACACAAGAAGACCACAACTCACACGTGTCAGAAGATGATTGTATATTCTCATGCTGGGAGACATCGTGTCCTCCCTTCCCACGTGGTGAGGGTTGCGTGTAGAGCCTTAAACAGGAATACTACGTGTCATCACTTCGAGCGTGGAAGGAGATGCTTATGTGTGCATCCTATTGAGAGGAGATCCTATGACATCACTTCCCACGGGGTAGGGGCTGATTGTACATTCTCCTATTGGGATTCCACGTGTCATCACTTCACACATGCCAGAGGCTGCTTGTAGATTCCCCTGCTGGGAGTCCACGTGCTATTGCATCACACGTGCTAGGGATTGCTTGTAAATACTCCTGCTGGGAGTACACGTGCTATTGCATCACACGTGCCAGGGGCTGCTTGTACATTCTCCTGCTGGGAGTCCACGTGTCATTGCATCACACGTGCCAGGGGCTGCTTGTAGATTCTCCTGCTGGGAATCCACGTGTCATTGCATCACACGTGCCATGGGCTACTTGTACATCCTCCTGCTGGGAATTCCACGTGCTATTGCATCACAAGTGCCAGGGGCTGCTTGTAGATTCTCCTGCTGGGGGACCACGTGCTATTGCATCACACGTGCCAGCGGCTGCTTGTAGATTCTCCTACTGGGAGACCACGTGTCATTGCATCACACGTGCCAGGGGCTTCTTGTAGATTCTCCTGCTGGGAATCCACGTGTCATTGCATCACACGTGCCATGGGCTACTTGTACATCCTCCTGCTGGGATTCCACGTGCTATTGCATCACAAGTGCCAGGGGCTGCTTGTAGATTCTCCTGCTGGGGGACCACGTGCTATTGCATCACACGTGCCAGCGGCTGCTTGTAGATTCTCCTACTGGGAGACCACGTGTCATTGCATCACACGTGCCAGGGGCTTCTTGTAGATTCTCCTGCTGGGAATCCACGTGTCATTGCATCACACGTGCCATGGGCTACTTGTACATCCTCCTGCTGGGATTCCACGTGCTATTGAATCAAAAGTGCCAGGGGCTGCTTGTAGATTCTCCTGCTGGGAGACCACGTGCTATTGCATCACACGTGCCAGGGGCTGCTTGTAGATTCTCCTACTGGGATACCACGTGTCATTGCATCACACGTGCCAGGGACTGCTTGTAGATTCTCCTGCTGGGAGTCCACGTGCTATTTCATCACACGTGCCAGGGGCTGCTTGTAGATACTCCTACTGGGAGACCACGTGTTATTGCATCACACGTGCCAGGGACTGCTTGTACATTTTCCTGATGGGAGTCCACGTGCTATTGCATCACACGTGCCAGGGACTGCTTGTACATTTTCCTGCTGGGAGTCCACGTGCTATTTCATCACACGTGCCAGGGGCTGCTTGTACATTCTCCTGCTGGGAGTCCACGTGCTATTTCATCACACTTGCCAGGGGCTGCTTGTACATTCTTCTGCTGGGAGTCCACGTGCTATTTCATCACACGTGCCAGGGGCTGCTTGTAGATACTCCTACTGGGAGACCACGTGTCATTGCATCACACGTGCCAGGGGCTGCTTGTAAGATTCTCCTACTGGGAGACCACGTGTCATATTTATTTCACCTCCATTACTCGACTATTTTGCCATTGCGAATTTTTCAAATTAATTTCGGAAACATATTCCTCTGCGGCAACACACATTTTCCTTACTCTTACAATGATGCTGTGCTTTTTTAAATTTGTACATTTAACACCAAAGGTGTTAATGTTTTAAGCTAAAAGTAACAGTTGATTATGGTAGTTTAAAGGAAGTAGTACCACGCATTAAAGGAAATAGTTGATACTTAAATTCAAGAAAATCATATATTTAAAACTACTCTTTCAGTGCACGAATGGGAATCGAACTTTAATGTTTCTTATTTTTTTATGTGCACCGCGTCTTATTACACGTTCAGTATATATATATATATATATATATATATATATATATACATCATCACACTTGATGGAGAGGTTATGAATAAGTAAATTTGGGAGGTTATAAACCCGAATTGGTCTGGATCGATAGTAAGAAATAGTTTATGGAGGTAAACTCTCAGTACATCCAGCCGAAACACCATCGGAAGCGTGACGCCTTTGACCCCTAGCGATGTCAGTTGAACTACTCTTCGTCAACTACCAAATTCAATACGTCATTTAAACTTGTGTCTCTAAATTATTTACTAGATAATTATTTCAAGTATTCGTCAAGAAATTATATCACTTATTTGCTTTCGCACGATGAATTCCTACACATATAATTTTTTCATATAAAAAATGTTAGGGCTTTACTCGAATTTAATTGAAATCAATTACATTCGGCATTGAGTTATTGCCTTTACTTTAGCTTCAATTAAATTAGTTATTTCCCACCGGCAGTGCATGATGAAAGAGAACTTGGTCTATTTTGCTCCGTCACAACAATACTAGCGACAGACGAAAGCAAGCTTCAAAGGGAAGTTCATCAACAATTAAAAGCGTCCCCTGGTGAAATTTAATTATAAGCCGGATGTCCTGTAATGACATGGAACTCTGTTGTGTTCAACCGCAGTAAAGGGCTTGGCGGGAGGTATCGGGTAATGTTGCGTGCTACCAGGTAGAGAATATTCAGTTCATAATAATTAATAAATACCGCGGTGTAGGTTGATATTGAAAAGGGTAGCATGGAATTCGATCCATAGCAAATGTTTTATTTATATTTATACTACAGAAATACTATGCCAACATTTGGGAATATATAATATGTACACCGCCAAAATTTAATTATCTACGTAATATAGAATATTTTATAATAATCTGCATTTTTTTTTCCAGTTGTTTAATTATGTTTGCGTTGTGTCTTATTGCCTGTCCGTGCTGTAAACTTATTTTTAGCACCGCGTCTTACTAACCGTTAGGGTTATTCACTTATGAACTAATTACGCTAATGGTTTCTGGGGTTCGGAAAGTTATATTTAATAAGTGTACCAGCATTTTCGTAAAGGGAAAGTGAACAACAATTTTGGAAAAAAACTCCTTCAGTACACCCGACTGAGATTCGAACCTCGATCTTCCCGTCATCGGCAGTATAGCCTATTACAAGAGTACCGCGTTAGACCACGCAGCCACTGAAGTGGGTTTAAAAACTTTTAATTGAGCTGAAGGGGTAGGGATTAACAGTACAAAACTCAGAGAAAATGCACCCGCATTTTTGTGAAGGAAAAATTGGAACCCGTTTAGGAAAAACACTTTCTTAGTACATCCGAATGGGATTCATTCGCAGAGGTTCATGTCGGATTCAACATTCGACTTGTTATAGCTCCGATGTCGTTTATATTATTTAGGTTCTCGATTACCGTTTATAAATTATAAATTTCACTTAATCACAAAACTAATCAAAAATAAATTTGTTCCTCATCGTTCTCGACTTTCTAAATTATTAGCAGTTTCAAAATGTGACATTCAGAGGACTGTTAGATATCAAAGGCGCATAAAAATCATCATATATTTACGTTAGAAACTATTTTTAGAATATTAACTAAAAGGTTTATTGCATATATGTGTTTATCAATTTTTTTTTAGCTTAAACAGCTAAAAATAGAAAACAGAATTTCTAAAATAAAAATAAAGTGTTCTGATTCTTAAATAAAGAACAAGTTAAACCGAATAACATTAACAATTCATCCATGATATTTTGATATTTCTTTTAACTATTTTTTTCTCTGGAATTTTTTAAGAATTACAATTTTTTATCACCGCGTCTTATTAACTATTAATTTGTGATAAGATAAGTAATTTAATGGGGTGGAGATGGGGTAGGAGGCATTTTAGAGTTATTTTACCATTATTTGCTTTGAAGGGGAGTGGGAAACCATTTAGAAAATCCACCCTCAGTGGACTCTACCAAAATTCAAACCCAATCTCGCCGTCACCAGCAGGCCAGTCCAACACGAGAGTGACGCCTTAGACCATTCAGCCACTGAAGCGGGCTAATTTATTACTAAAATACTACTAAAACATAAGGTAAGTCTGTGAAATAATTTCAAATTAATGTATAAATTTTATGTTCAATTATTGTATAGGCTACATAGATATTTTGTTCATAAACAAATTAAAAACAAAATATAATTATTTATTTATTTATTTATTTACACATAAGAAAAGAGTATTCATTCTTTATTTATGGATTTTTGACCTCTAATAGAATAATAACTTTTATCGAAAAAAATATTTCCCGAAAATTCAATAAAGGTCTCATTTTATTTTATATTTGTTTCAAATAAATTGTATTTCAGTTTGGCAGCGCCAGCCAGATACGCTCGAAGTAGCCCTGTGGAGATATTTACCCATGCGTGAATTTTCTCTACGACCGACGAATTGGGTTTTCGGAACCGAGATATGTTGAGTAGTCGTTAATGCCGATTCGAAACAAGATGAATACGAAATGTGGGAAACAGCCGGTGATATCCTTAACCAGAGCGAAGGAAAAACTCTGCCTACATTTCTTTTTTGCCCAATTCTTCAATTGAGTTTATTGTGTTGTGATAAATCTATATATTCTTGTTGGTTTTTTATAAATATATTATTTATTTGTGGTCTTAGGTTAGGTAAATGTATTTTTTTTAGCTTGCATCAAGCGTATATCTAGTTGTTTTTATTTATCAACCTGTTCAGGTTATACGCACAGATGATAATTACTCTGATTGGGTAGGGATGAGGGAAGAAGCATTTTAGAAGTATTCTATCCGCATTTGTGTGGAAGGAGAGTGATAATCCATTTAGGAAATGCCACCCTTAGTAGACCCGACCAAGATTTTAACCACGATATTCCCGTCATCAGCAGGCCAGTCTAACGTGAGAGTGACACCTTAGACCGTTCGACCACTGAGATGGGTAATACATCTGTTTAAATGTTGGATGGATCATTTGTTTGGATTGATTCGAAACAAATCTTGAATACCGGTATTTAGGCCCTATACACACACACACATCTATATATATATATATATATATATATATAATTTCTTCTTCACAACGTCTTACTACCCATCCTTAATGTACGCATATTTAGACTAATGGGAAGGAATTGTCCCAGATCCCACGTAAAGTAAGAACGGGAATTTTAGGAATTTTAGGGAAAAACACCTTCAATACATCCACCAGAGAGTGGAACTCTAACCTCCCCGTCACCAGAAACCCTAGCGTGTTGTGAGAATAACACCTTAAACAGTGCGACCATTAATTCAGGCCTTGAAAGAAAAAAATAGTTCCCATGTCTCCTCAGTCAGTGATATACTTTTATTTTTTTACATATTATATTAGTTGAACTAATCTAGAGCTAAAACTACGTATCACAGCTTCCATCAGAGTAAAATTCAGGTGTTGAGCTGTTGAGCCCATGTTTATTGAGGCGTGTAAAAGATCGTTTAAGGGTATATGAGATACCTTTCCTGAAATATTTGTAGGTTTTTTCTCTATTTCTCGTACCAATTCATTGCGAAACTCAACGGGTAGCCACCGCACCTATTCACGACTTCGCTTGGATTGTACATGTATTTTTTCTTAGGCGAAGCGACGCGGACGGGTGATATGAACCAGCAGAGGGGCTGAGTACGCGCTTTGCTACGGACGGATGGTATGAACCAGCAGAGGGGCTGAGTACGCGCTTTGCTACGGACGGGTGATATGAACCAGCAGAGGGGCTGAGTACGCGCTTATGCTACGGACGGGTGGTATGAACCAGCAGAGGGGCTGAGTACGCGCTTTGCTACGGATGGATGAGTAGGCACATCAAACCAACCTACCTACTTCGGTGGCCGCATGGTCTAAGGCGCTACTCTAGTAGTAGCCTAGACTGCCGATTACCGGTAGCTCAAGGCTCGAATCTCGGTCGGTATACTGAGGGTGGTTTTCCAAACTGGCTTTACACTCTCCCTCCAACTCAAACTCGGGTACACATCTTATAAATCAAACCCTACTTATAAATAACCCACGAACGTAGTTAGTACATACACTTATAGCCTGAATGGGTCTTAGAACGTGGTGCTTAAAAAATAAATTTAAAGTAATAATAATAATAAAGCGGGTGCCGTGATAATACTAGCTGCACGAGAACACAAGACTGAAGGAAATGCCGAGGAGCGCGCATAGTCAGTATTAGACTACTGTTAGTCTCTCCCACTACTTGTAAGACTGATGTACTGATATTGGTGTGATCAGAAAATTCGGATCACTCGAGTATTTTCATCAGCCCGAACATCAGTTCAGCATTACTGTCCCTACACGATCATTATTACTGTCAGTATGTTTTAATACCGACGAAAATACTGGAGTGATCCGAATTTTCTAATCACTCCAGTATCAGCCCATCAAGGGTTGGCAACCATCAATAAATCAATCGGTCAGTCCTGGTATTATAACGAGTGGGAAATGGAGATAGAGAGAGAGAGAGAATTTTCTCAGTCGCCTTGTGTCCAGAGAAAGTGGACTGTCAGGTTAGAAAGTCGGGTTTAAGAAGGGAGGAAGAGAGTAATTGAAAGCTATGTCTTGTTGCTCGGGTTATATGGGCAAGAACATCTACTGCTCGTTAATCTCCCTGTACGACCATACCCAACCCCTAAACCCCAAAGCCCTATCCCCCTACCCTCAAATAAAAATATATATAGGGAAAAGAACAAACAAGCTTGTGGCTCTCGACCGCTCTGTGCAAGAGTTTCATCAACATTGCCAACTTAATTGAGTTTCTGGTAATTTCATTAACACTGGAGGGGCTGTGGGAGGTTGTTTTTTGGGGAGGTAGAGGGGATAACTCGCACTATACAATTTTCAATGGAGTATGTAGGGACATTGGGGATGGGCTAATACCCCCCCACTAAATCCCACTTATTGTTCGATGTAAATGTTATTCTAGAATTTGACGCTATTGTTCGAAATGTTTGGATAAATTTAATTCTGAAAAAAAAAACGCGCATATAAAGTGTTTACTTAGCCGTTCTGTTTAACCTTCACTTTAGTTTCAGCCTGAACAAACAGTTGACAGATATTTGTGATTTTTAGATGATAGAGGGACTTATTTTGGTGCTCCATTAAACAAATTCCCTAAATAGTGTTACAATATAAAGTAGTACGCGCACTGTATTTTTATACCAGCTTTAGTAATCAGATTAGTGTTTTGAGAAATTTGTTTAACATTAAAATTTTCTATTTGTATTTTTAAAGTAAGTTTGGAACCTCCTGACTTTATTTAACCTCAAATTACTCATATTCTAAAAAGTAAATATAAAATTTTTTAAATTTACAACATTTTGGATAATATTCTAGTGGTTAATGTCTTAAGACGATTGGCCCTTTTCATTTGGTGTGGAAATGCAGAGCCGTGATAGCAAACGTTTATCTTCAAGAATTATTATTATTTTGCAAGTTTCTTTTTGGAAACGGTTTGTTGTTCATTAAGCTATACTTTTTATATACACACCTACTTTATAATTTTAACAGTGATCAAATATCAATAATTTTGACATTTTTCAATAGAAAACTGCCGGCCACATGACAAAAAATAATAAAATGTAACACCTAATAAACATTGATACATTATCTTAGAAGAGGTGTTGAAAATATTACTATAAAAACGTCACTCGTTCTCGAGAAAATTGATATTTCCAAACGGATGATTTTCCGCAAGACCAGTCCGGTAGCTGGCATCATCTACGGTTTCCATGATCCATCTGTTCTTGTTGGCGCGGAAGGATACTTTGGTTGATTGTGAAGTCACGCCACACCTTTCACCCTCCCACCCACCATCCCACAAAATAGGTTTCAGATTTGCACTCGACAGGGCCAAGGGCCTTAACGTTGTCTAACAATTTTGATTTTAATTTTATCGTTAGCATATTATTTATAATTTGTAAGAAAATTTCTGTGATTTTTAAATCCTACGAATTCAGATTTCTAGTACAAGTACTATTGGAAACCTTCCCCGATATTTTTATCAGTATAGCAGGATTCCTTTAGAAAGGACAGTATTTTCCAGTTACAAAAGTTAATGAAACAATTTTAGTATGTTCATAAGTCAAATCATATGTTCTGAAGCTGTTATCTTTGATAGATTTTATCAACGCCTATAAAGTGATATTAGAACTAATCAATCATAACAGTAAAATATTATCAACGATGACCACCATCAAAAAATATGTTTGTATTTTTCTAAAATGTTCTTCCTACCAGAATACTACCGTACATCAACCATTTTGGCGGTTTTATGGAAATTTTCCCGCCAAAGACCTTAAACTTCAAATGTGTGAAATTTTTATTTTTCATGCAACAATGCAGACTTTTTGAAGGTTCTGCACAATAATTTTTTTTTTCACCCAGAACTATGAATGGATAAGGTAATAAATTTGTGCCGTGTAAACCCAAATAATCTTTCATTTTGTCATTTTTTTTTACTACCGAAATACAAAATTGCTTGCATCTCTCTGTGGGTTGGTTTCTAAACCTATGTTTACTAGGGCTTTTTTACTAATTTTAAAAAGTATCACAAGATTCCAAAGCTCTGAACCGTTTTTTTAACACCGTGTATACACAGTATGAGTGTGTATGTACAGCGAAAAACCTGGTGACCTGGTGGTCTAGGGGTAAGGTGTCAGACTTCTGTGCTGACGTCCAGGGTTCAATCCTCGGCACAGATTTATCTGATTGCCAAACCCTTCCTTCACCTCTGATAAGATGTGTTTTAATCACAATTTGTGGATGTGAAGAATGACAGGCCTCCACCATGGTTCGGATCCCGCGTTAAACTGTAGGTCCTCCATTTCATCTCACAATCACCTTACCATTACACATTAGCTTAAAACCCGAACGGGTAGTAAGATGCGGTGCTAATAATAATACAGTAAAAATGTATATAATTATATATACATTATAATTGTGTATATTACAGTATGAGTGTATGTACAGTAAAAGTATATATATATAAATACTATACGTATACATATAGTATGAGTTTTTGTATAATGCTCTACATTAATGATGTTGTCACACAGTTTCTATTTGGAGTGGAATCTATCCTAAAAGGGGGGGGGCGGAGGGAAGAGGGGAACAAGTATGTTCTATTATTCCGGGTCACGATATAATCATACCAAGAGGACATACATACCCTTCCCCCTTCTCAACATCATACCCATTTAGTATGCCAACATTCTCGCAGATTAGGTTTTTACTGCCCTAATGATAGCAGGCGAGGGGTAGGAGGTACAAACCTCCCCCTCTCCTCCTCGACAAATGGTCACAAGTGTGAACACAATGCCTGGCAGTGCAATTGGTCCAGACAATACGAGGATAGTGGGTAACACATCGAGATAGCCCCCCTCACCCCGACCACACAACGTATCATTGGTGTCCAAATCAGACCCGTACGGTCTTAATTACTATGAACTCTATCTACTGTATACTGTGGTCGCATGGTTAGGAAGGTTGTCTAGAGCAGTGGTATTCAACAAGGGGTACCCAAAACCCCCGGGGATATACGAAGACATCTTAGGAGTAACGTAAAACTTAATATTTATTTTTCATTTAAAGCTTATTATTTAATAATTGGATGTAATTTATTTTATTAATTTTAGATGTATATTATAGAATATATATATAACTTGCATTGTACACCAACAAATTTGTGGGTACAAAGTTGAGAAATTATATTTAGGGGTATGGAAACCCATAAGTTTTTATACTCGTGGTCATAAGATATAGATGATCTCTAGTTCACTGCTAGTTAGTGACCAAAATAATTTACTACAACCCTCTTGATCTTTTACCTAAGGCGTCACTTTCACAATACTCTATTTTGCCCTCACTGAAAATACATTTTATGATAGTCGAGGCCAGTGCCTTAGACCAGGAGTCTCCATACCTTTTTGCTATGTGGGCCACATAATATATTTTACACATTTTTACGGGCCAAAGTAACGTTCACCTGTTCTTCAAGTATCATTATTTTTGCCGTGAGAGCCTTGACATGCGCAAATAGATCATAAATCAAATTTGTGCCAACATGAAAATTTAGATTCAAGTCACATGGCCAGTCACGTATATAAAAAAAAATCCACTTTCCAAGGCCAATCAGTGTTTGATAAAAGTGATTGAAGTTGATTCTTCTCTGTGAGGAATGAATCAATTTATATGTAATAAACTAGATTTATAATAATTAGTCAATATAATTACTTGTTTTTAAATTAGGTAACATCTTTCACGACTTTCCTTTGATAGCCCTCTGCCGGGAGACTTGTAACTACCTAACAATCGTCACAGTCAAGCCGTTCTGTTGTCGGTATAAGGAATGGTGCCTGCGACTGAAAATGAGGGTTTGCAATTCCGACAGCACTATGGCTTGGTGTCATGGGGGGAAGCACTCTGGTTGGTGTCATGGGGGGAAGCACTCTGGTTTGGTGTCATGGGGGGAAGCACTCTGGTTTGGTGTCATGGGGGGAAGCACGCGTGCGGACGGAAACTGGACATTTCAAATAAGCTGTGTGGTTAATAAATAACGAAGAGAAGCAATTAATTTGTATTTTTTTGACAAAATCTTGGAACGGGCTGGATATAATCTTGTGGCGGGCCGGATGTGGCCAGCGGGCCGTAGTTTGGAGACCCTTACCTTAGACCGTGCAACCACCAGGGCGTACTTTTCCTAGTTTAATTACCTTATAAAGATTGTGTGCTTATATAAACCTTGTGTTTAGAAAGTGCACGTCACTCTCACGTATTTTAAAGATAGCGCCAACAGAAAGAAACTTGTAAAAGGTTTTAAACTTATCTCGTACCTCTCATAATCCTTAAAAAGAACTAGATAAAAGCTTTTTTTTATGAAGTTAAACTAATCTAAATTTACAAACTTTAATTTTAACTTTTAATAAATTACTAAGTGATCCTTCAAACGAATTATTCTTAAAAATGAACACTGTTAATAAATCATTTGTATTCATCATCTGCACTATGATTATCGTGTAATAAAATAGGATGCGCCTTTTAGAGATATTTATAAATATTGAATTCCTTATATGTTTACATTTTACTTATGTTTCATCCACTATTTTATTTAAATGTACTGAAAATCTTTTAATTTTACTCGCCTTGATAGTCACTTGGTTCAAAGTGAGTCAATATTACTTAATAATATATTTCTGGTGAGGTAGAAATAATGGTTTGAATCACAGTCAGTTGTCTTGAAGGTGTTTTTCCGTAAACAGTTTCCTTTACTCCCTCTACGCAAATGTGGGTAAATTCCCTCTAAATTCCACCTTCTTTGTATCTACCAAATTATTCCTAGTATGCGGATAGCCTGGTTGGGTAGTAAGATAATATAAATAGATACTTTCTTTCAATATTTATTTTAATTTTATTTTTATTCAGAAATCAATTACATTGCTCTCATATTCGGTAGCGATATACGTCGTGAGCACTTTCTTAAAGCTATATTTTATAAATAATAAAATACTAGTGATATAAAAGGTTTACTTGCTCACATTTGTAGTAAATACAATCAATTTAATATAACTAATCACAATAGCTGTCATAAGCCTTTCAACATATGTGGAAGGTTATTAGCGACCAAAGGGTTTGCATATTTAATAGTGAATTTTGAATCATTCGTAGATCATCTTCTTTTGCACCACGGGAAGAATAAATTTTGACCCACAATAAGATGTAAAAATGTGTCTAAATAGTCTAAGACGAATGTTCCGCAAACTTTTCAAGCTAACGGTACACTTAACAAATCCAATTTTTTTTTTAGACAATGTTTCGTTTTGAATACGTGCTACGGCAGCAGAAAATGTATTACGCACCCAATCCAGCATTTGTCCGTACATCAGAATTAGGAAAGTCAAGACTATATTTTTTTTCCTGAAGTAACTTCAAATGTTTCATGATTAAAGGTTGAAGTACTTTTTCTGTGCCTACTTATTTAACATTTGAAAAAAAAATCGTTTAAACCTTTAGTAATTTTGGTAACTTGACGTAACTTTGCGCAAAAGCATTTGATTTTTTTCAGATGTATTTAAAATATTAGTAATTAGGACTAAGAGTGGGAGATGTACGGCGATGTACAGATGCCTATCGTACCAAATTCATCAGTGTTATTATCGGACAGCGATGCGTGGTGCTCTGGTGTGCTAATTTGACGCCACGGTACACCAGTGTGCAGTGGTACACCTTTGTTTAACACCGGCTTAGACAACCGACTTATGAAGTGGTGTGACCTAAACAGGTGACGATGATGGCATTGTGATCTTTAAGACTGGCGGTGGTAGCGCCGTGGCCTGGACAACTGATGGTGGCGAAGTCGGTGTGGCTCAGACAGGACCACCATCGGGACAGAGTTTGGTCAGCCCTCTCCCGTCCCGTATAGTGTTCCCAGCGCGCGGGGTCATATTTGCTAGTTAGCCCCGGTGTCATTAGCACCTGGCTGTAATCACACTGTCTGTCTGACCAGCGTCATTTGGCAAAAGTCCCGAAGATCTGTTATCCTGCATTTCTAGCGTCAGACTCCGGAACAGAGATTTGATAATATTACCAACCAGAAACGTGTCTTGAATGAAGAGAGTTGCCTGGTTTGAACTTCCTCCGACCAAATTGAAATAACGACCCAGTTAATAGTACTGTTACCCACATCGGGGATCACATGGTCTTAGGCATCACTCACGCTATATTATGTTAGAAATTTTAGGATTCAAATCCCGATCTCCCCATCTTCAGAAGGCCAGTCCAACACGAGAGTGAAGTCTTAGACCATTCGGCTACTAATTATTTTAATTCCAATGTTTTTATAGAAACACTAAATCAGAACACAATCTACATTAATTCTAAAACAGGCACTACAACTAGTTCTCTAGTCATTAATTTACAACAATGTAAGAGGAAATACCAGTAGTATCTGTTTATGCCATGCCGGAAATAGATCCCAGAATCCTCAGCTAAGAAATCCAGACGCACTACCAACGGAGATGATATGTGATACATATTAGATGATAGTTAATAGCTTCTCACCGACAGGTTTATTATGTCATAGCTATTAAATAAATATTAGATTAATATGACCCAAGCTTTTGTTTGTTAGTGTTACATAATTATTTATTTTAAGGTTTTATCAAACTAAAAATGTATGGACAAGATTGGATGTAAAATATAGAATATTATGAAAATAAACTTAATTTCAGAAAGATGGAGATTATTAAGGACATATCTAAAAATATAAATAATAATATTTCACTTTAAATTAAAGATTTGGGTTTCTTTATAGATATCGATTAACTTAAGACATTTTGAAGGAGCGAATAAATTTAACTTTTTATCTCCACACACGTAAAAGAATTATTTGCTAGTGAATAGGCTTATTGACTTTCAAAACACTTTTTTTCTGGAAAAGGACGAACTTTACTGTATTTCAAATAGAAACTGTTATGGAACATGAAAATATCACATATGTTTAACGTCAACACATTTATCAAAATGCTTCCTACGATGGGCTGTATGGTAAAACAATGAGACGAGTTGCAGACTTTTAGAAATCCCGCATTATTTAAGCATTTGTTTGATATTTTAAAATATAGTTTTCAACAAAACATGGGTGATAATTATCAATAGGATTCTGACGGGTTAAAAAGCTTTAATTTTGACTACAAACTAAAATAAGGGTTGATTTATGCAAAAATGTATACTTCTGAGATTAAATAAAAAAGGTTAGAAACCTATGTCCAGCCTTCCTCTATCAAATAAAGTCATGTATAGATTGGGTCACAACAGAAAATTTTAAGTTAATTTTTTAAACAATTTATACTTAAATTTTAAACTTTTTAACTGATCATAACTACATGTAAATATTTTTAGTACATTTTATAACTGCTAAAAATAGTATTATTAATAATATCCAAGTCAGACTGTATATATTACCCATACCAGTAAGCACATAGTCTTGTGCTTCTTACTCTCAATACACCCGTTTGGCGGTGAAGGGGGATTAAAATTGTAATCATTGTCAGGTACATTGAGAAGGGGCAGTTTTTAAAAATGTTGTCATAAAAATTAATTTTGTATGTTTATAAACCTATATCCAACATATGTGTACAAGTTTAAGATATCTCAACACAAGCGTGGCTAGTGGTTTATTGATAAGGCAAGAGAAACCTTATAAGACTCTGCCAGTAAAATGTCCCTTTTCCAGTACTATTTATTTGTCCAACCACACATATAATAGTGTAATGAACGAATATATGTTTATTTTCTTTGATGCCGGATGGGAGGGTACAATTTACCAATACAGTCCCGTGAGTCTTCGCTTACCTTGGGGACAGCCCTGAATGCCATCCCTGTTTCAAAGTATCACAATACTGCATCGATCCCCTCAAGAGAACGAATGCTTCATCTAGCGCCACAATCAACTGTTCTTATCGCATGTTCCGACTTGACTTGAAACAACAGGTTAATTTCGTATCATGAGAGGTAATAATAATTGATATCGTCTCCCTCCAAACTCCCCCCTTCTACCTCCTTACATTGTGAGAGCAATTAAAATCTCATTTTGCAAGCTAAATGGTAAAGAAGGCTGGGAAAAACGCAACAAGTGCAAGGTTTGTATGGCGGGTGTTGACAAATCGTTAGCTTCACTCGGCTGTAGGGACGAAGCGAGAGGAAAGGCAACTTCCTCACAAGTCATCCCATTTAGAGAGGGGGTAGGGAGTGTTTACAAAACAAGGTGTTGGTTCTTGACGAGATCTTGAGAGAGAGAGAGAGAGAAAGGTCAATCGATCTCCCCTCCCCTCCCCCACTACTTCTTCCAGAGGCAGTACTGACTCTCTTGATACTTTTATACGAGTATCTTATATAAGGAGGAACAGGACGAGGAAGAACTCACCCAAGTGTCATCCCGGGGAAGAGTCGCCAACCCTCAATTTGAGGAAAAACTAACTTCAGTGAAGTTGGTTGGATTTGAGCTCAGATTGACAAGGCAAAATCAAATTTGTGTAAATGCATTCTTTAACTTAACGTTATGTTAAATTTAGTTTTATTTGGCTAAGCCCACGAAATAAAAACATTACTTTCAAATTTGTTTGTGTTTTAATTTATTTATTTTCTGCGTTACGTCTTAAAATCCGCCGGGGCTACCCGCATATATACATTTATGGATTAGGGATGGTGAAGGTAAAACGTTAGAGGTAGTGTACCAACATTTTCGTGGAGAGTGGAAAGCCTCTCTGATTACACCCAGCCGGGATTCAAACCCCAATATCCTCGTTAACGGAAAATGTGACTATACAAGGTTTGATACCTTACTCATTAATTCTAATTACAGTAGTATATAGCTCAGGACCGGATTAAGGTGTTTCCG
>CABFWB010001622.1:50501-70561 GCA_902151455.1 Timema bartmani
GTGTGAGTGTGGGTGTGTGTGTGTGTAGTAAAAGCTATTCCCTGTTCAAAGTAATGGTGGTAGAAAGGCTTGAAAAACAGTTTGTGCTACATAAAATGGGCTATCTTTACCAAAATATATGAATGTTGATTAAAATCTGTCTCTAATACCCAAATTATAGTAATGTCAGTAATTTTTACAACCCACCTAAGTGGCCGCGTGATCTAACAAATTGGTGCTCGATCCCGGTAGGATGCACTGAGGGTGGTTTTTTCTAAATGGTTTCCCACTCTTTCTCCACACAAATGGAGGTGAATTTTCTTTAAAATAAGCCTTTATAATCTCTAACCCATAAGTGTAATTAGTACATAGGCGTATGGCCTGAATGGGTAGTAAGGCGTGGTGCTAAAACAAAAAGTAATTTTACATATCTCACAAGTACCTCTCTGCTTTTTATTTATTTTGAAACTCTGATATTAGTTTGTAAAGTACTACTTTTGTCTTCAATCCTCATATTAGTTTTTAAAATAGCGTACGACTAAAATAGAAATAGAAATAATGTTTATTTAAATATGCAAAAATTCATATATGTGATCGTATATGCTAAAGCGTCACATTCGTAATAGACTGAATTGCTGAAGTCTGGGCTAAAATCCGGGCCGATTGTATTGAGGGTGTCGACCTCGGCTGTCTTGAGATAAAGTGCTCGCCTCTAGACCCGATGTTCGTGGGTTAAAACTCAACTGGAGTCGACGGATTTTTCTTGTTGATCGATAAAAATCCGCAGGACAACTATCTTCGGAAGAGAAAGTAAAGCTGTCCGTCCCATGTCAATTGTGGCATGTAAAATTACCCTGGACGATATGTGAAAATACCTTTTTCGGGGAAATTGGTAAGCCCTTTTTCTCTAGCTCACAGAGATTATAATTTACTGATATAATCAGTCGGTTCAGAAAGTATATGTTAAATACCTATAATAAATCAAATGTATTTATAAGCAGCTGAAAGGGGTACGTTACTTAGCCCATGGCCCCAAAAGGGGTACGCGATTGGTAAAAGATTGTTAGACCCTTTTCTTCAAGAAGTGTTATTTAACTAAAGGACGAGTAGATAAACTGTTATGTTAAAATACCTTTCCTGAAAAAATTGCTAATCTCTTTCATTCTCGCTCATTGAAATTCCATTGTGCTGATATAATCTATCAGTTCAGAAAGTGCACGCTAAATACCTTAAATAAATGAAAATAAAACATACCCATGTAGTATAGTAATTGAAAGTGTGCTATTCCTTAGCTATTTTGTATCTACTATTATATTTTTTTGATGAGGAGGGATATATTCTGGGCAACCTTACTCAGCTGGATCTTGTTGAAAATCCGTTCTGTGAGTCATGTGATATTAGCTTGCTTGCTTGTCCAAACCACCGTAAGTTCAGACGTTTTGTAATTTTTGTGAAAAGATTTTTTGTTTCTCGATATCTTTTATTTATACTCATAGACCTCAACCAATATATGACATCAAGAACTCTATTTTCCATTTCCATCCCGGTGTAGACATATTATGTTTACATTGTTTTTATTATCTTAGTTTTTTATCTTTTTTATCTTCAAACAATACCAATGCATGATGTGGCCAAATGGCTACACATTTAAAAGCATGTTCAAATATATAGACTTTTTTTTTGTAATCTATACATAGATTTTAAAATATATTTATAAGAAATTATTTTTCAGAATATAGTTAATTAGGGTTTGAAAGGGTAACATTTATGCACAAAACGTAAATTACACATAGATTGTTGTTGAAAATTATATATTGATGGTAATTTAAAATTTGTAAGCCTTAGTCCTTAAATAAATGCTTTTTAATATTAAAAATATAGGTTTAATACAATAAATAAATCGCTGTAAGAAAATTCGTCTTTTTCTAAAATTGTTTTTTATCCTTTGAATGTATGTTTGGAATTTGAAATTTTTGGGCACATCCTAAGTGTAGAAGATTTGGGTTTTTTTTTCAATATGAATAAATCACTTCCCATTTTATATATATGATAGGTACTCAGTTTATCCGGAAATCTAGCAATCTAACCTTGACCGATTACATTACGGTTCATTTTGCAAGCTACACCATAACGGAACCAAGCAAGGTGATCTTGCCAACTTTCAGGATAAACAGAATGTTTTACGTAAATGTTCTTTGTTTAACAAATATGGGGACGTGCTCGGATCGGTCCAAGAATAAGCCAACACATTTTGAAACGTGACCCGGGAACGATCCGGGGCGTTTCAGGACGTGATGCGGACATAACCATTTCGGATTATAAGTTGTGAAAAACTGTAAACAACACACATTAGTTTGGCATAGGAAAAAAACCCAAGGTCATCCATCTTATAATGGCTTTTGTCAATATTCCAGAAACTATATTTTAAATTGTATCCTGGATCTTATTATATATCCGGGTCTGTCCACATACTTACACAAATTCGTTAGGAAATAGATAGGTAAAATACTAGATAACACGCGCCATCATTTGCGTATAGAAAAATAGTATAAACCCATTTAGGGATAACTAGATTATTTCACCCAGCCTGGATTCAAACCACAACCTCTTACTCACCTGCAAGATAGATCATATGCATGGTAGCATAGTGTCAGTCACGAGTAGACTTGGAGCTCTGAGTGACCGATACTTTCACCAATTACCACAGTTAGGCCCAGTTTCATAGTCAGATAGAGTACGCCTCAAGTGTGGCGCTATACTAAATACTAGACGACACCTACCTAGAGCAGACTGGAATGGGCCAGTTTCATAATCAGACTGAGTACGCCTCAAGTGTGGCGTTATACTAAATACAAGATGACACCCACCTAGACCAGACTGGAATGGACCAGTGCCATTCACTGGCCTATTCCATTCAGGCTTAGGTAGGTGTAATCTTGTGTTTATTATGTTTATTATAGCGCCGCTATGCTAAATAGAATAGGCATACTCAGTCTGACTATGGAACTTGCCCTTAGACTCAATACACAAACAACCAGTGAAAGATGGCCCTAGATATGAGACGAACCAGGATGGCTCAGTGATAGAGCATTGGCACGCAATACCAAATTCCCGTTTCCAGGTTGTCATTTTTCACTCAATTGAAATATATCAAAAGAGGTTCACGTCTAGTCCCCCGGCACACCGATGTGAGTAGAAGTAATTTTGTTAACCTGGCGGTCTAGGGGTAAGGTGTCAGGACTTGTGTGCTGGGGGATCCGGGGTTCAATACTCGGTCCCGACACAGATTTATCTGATTGCCCAAACCCTTCCTTCACCTCTTGACAAGACGTGTATTAATCACAACTTGTGAATGTGTGGAAATGCCAGGCCTCCACCGTGGTTCGGATCCCACGTTAAACTGTAGTTCCTCCATTTCATCTCACAGTTACCCTACCATTACACATTAGTGTAAGTGCGTATAACCCGAACGGTTAGTAAGATGAGGTGCTAATGATAATAATAATAATAATAATAATAATAATAATAATAATAATAATAGTAGTAGTTTTATGACTCACGATTGCTCCAAATCAGATGGTGGACGTCCACTGATGAACAGAGCCATTGTCTCGCTTTGGTGATCACGTGGTGTTACGCGTCACTCTCTCAATAGACTGGGTTACTAATGACGTGGAGATCAGGGTGCTAAGATTGGTTTGGTGTACTAAGTATATTTTTTATCCTAAATTAAGTCTGACTTTCTCTTCGTACAATATTGGGTAGATTGTCTCACTTTACCTTCCTTTATCCTTACTCCAATTAGTTTAAATAGCCAAATTTAACAAAAATACGTAAAACACGCACACATCTAAACATCATCTTGTTTGCTAAATTACTCTTCTTTTTTTTTACATTTAAATGTTTGGTATCTACTTACTAACTCAAATATCAAGTGCAATAAACCTTAGTGTTGGGTTATGTATAGTACAAAACATAGCCAACACCAAATATTTGCAAAGTAAGAACAAGTTTAAGAGGATTTTTTAAATTTTTTAGGAAGAACAGTTTAGAAAACGCAAGCGTGTTATTTGCGGTCAACATTGATAACTTTTCACTTTGGTGTTAGTATAATTTCATGGGTACTTAAACTTTCCAGCTTTATCGCTACTTCGTAAGCGAAAATAAACGTAAAGCTCTAACGAGTAGAAAGATAGTAGAACAGAGTGTACGTACTCACACATGTGTGTTTACATAGTAAATAAACACATATTTTATATATATATTACAAAACTAGTATGTGCTTGTTATGTATTTATGTGCATTACATATGTGCACACACATACATAAACTATTTATTATATAAATTATATATCGTTTATGTGTGTGCGTGCACATATGTATACAAATACATAACAAGCACACATTACTACATTCTACCATGTATATAAATAAATAAATAAATAAATAACAATCACATATTTATTTTATAATATATATCATATATAAATAATATTTTCATTATATTATGTATACCCGTGTGTGCGTATGTGTGTGTTTGTGTGTGTTTGTGTGTGTGTGTTTGTGTGTGTGTGTTTGTGTAAAATGAGGCTGTGTTTGGTACACATATATATTTATATACATATATGAGCCACACACAAAGATATATAGTAATATTATTATGAGTTTGTTTTGTACATACACATGTGAGCACACACATATATAGCTATACATAGTAAGATTAGTGTGTGTTTGTTTCCCAGACGAGTTTTGCGAGGAGTTCCCTCACAGCCTCATCCCCACGCCGGGCTACTGGATCGAGTGCTCCCGTCAGAAGATCGCCTCCGACACCATCTGGGACGAGTCCGAGTCTGACCACGAGCTCAACGAGGAGGAGGAAGAAGACGATGTGCGGGGGTTGGGAGGGAGGACGAGAGGGAGGGGTGGAGACGACGACGGTGGAGGAAGGGAGGAAGGCGGGGAACCGTCGGGTTCCGGTGGTGGTGGTGGTGGTGGTGGCGGAGTCAGGTCCTCCAGGATTGACGACGAGCTGTGCCTTCTTGAAGACGACGAGGAAGACGATGACCTGCCGAGGAAAAAGACGGCAATCGAGGAACAGTGGGAGAAGAACCAAGGTTTCGAGCTTACGTCCGTGGAACAAGAGACTTACGAGAAGTATTTTTACGGTACGGAACACTGGAACTACTTCACCAACGACGAGGACCTTGGGCCGGTGATCCTCAGCATCAAGCAGGAGACGATAAACGGCAGGGACCAGTTCAGGTAGGAAACTTATCGCCTTTGTGCAATAAAGTATTGTTACAGTCCTATTTTAATAAAAAAGAATCTTATATGTTAGCCATAAAAGATATTAGATCTACTTTCACATATTCATACGTCAATTCATGTGACCTTCAGCTGTCACTTTTGATAAATATTATCAATGCCTACAGCACTAATTAATTAATAAAATGTAATAAATTGAGGAAAATATATTTTTCTTTTCTGAAAGGCCAGTTCTATGAAAATTGGACTGTAGCTATCTGTGTGTTCATAAATTATGTCCTCCAAATTGGTATAAAACTTCTCCTTCAAATTAATTAATTTACATTTAAATTAGTTGAAAAATAACACCTCTGCGTGGGAATCGAACTCGGAACATTTGGCTCAGTGCGTCAATGAGCTGTCCACGATTCGTCTCACATTTAGCGACATTCTTCACTCATATTTTAAGGTTAAGTTTGTGATGGGCGTGCTGAAATCATCAGCATATATGCGATCAATAAATATTGAGAGCTATCAGATTATACTTAACTTATACTTATACTTGGTAGCATAACAGCCCTTCCGAGCTACAGATGGCTGTGGTATCTGATAGCTTCCCATGTCAAGTGATCGCTCATGGCTGACGATTTCCGTACGTCCATCACAAACACAGCCTTAAACTATGAGAAGAAGTTCATTCGAAACCTTAGGCATGTCCAAGAACTCCAATTATACTTTATTTATTAATGAATATGGGTGACCTGGTGGTCTAGGGGTAAGGTGTCAGACTTCTGTGCTGAGGGTCCGGGGTTCAATCCTCGGTCCCGGCACAGATTTATCTGATTGCCAAACCCTTCCTTCACCTCTGACAAGATGTGTATTAATCGCTACTTGTGAATGTGAGGAATTCCAGACCTCTACCGTGGTTCGGATCCCACGTTAAACTGTAGGTCCTCCATTCCATCTCACAATCACCCTACCATTGCACATTAGCGTAAGTGCGTATAACCCGAACGGGTAGTAAGACGCGGTGCTAATAATAATAATAATAATAATAATAATAAATGTGTATTTACACACATTATAGTTATCCCACTCTTTTTTATATAGCGTCTTTATCAGGTCAATCATCGCATCCTCTACGTGGTCTTAGAAAGTGAAGGTTTGATAATAATGCCAGTTGCCTCACGTTTAATATAATCAGTACGTCCCAGCCACTTGAACTTCAAACGTGTAAAGTTCATTATCATAATCATAATCATCATAATCATAATCATAATCATAATCATAATCATCACACAAATCTTTAATGACCTTGGTGATCTCTTTTGTCAGTCAATTTAATATTGTCCAAAAATAGTTTAAGCTATTTACCAAGTTTTCTTTTTATCCCTGGGTTGGTACTTAAAATAGTAATTGGGATAACGTTGGTCGTCTATTCTTCAGATGTGTTGTAACATTCATTTAGATTATTATTTAGCAAGGCGTCTTACTACCCGTTCGGGTTACACGCTTAAGTACTAATTACGCTAATGGATTAGGAATTGGGAAGGTTGAATTTAGAGAAAGTGAACCCGAATTTGCGTGTAGGGAGAGTGGAAAACCATTTAGAAAAAACCACCCCCAGTTCACCCGACCGAGATTCGAACCTCGATCTCCCCGTCCTCGGCAGTCGGGTTCAACACGACTAGCGCGTTAGCCAACTACGCCACTGAGGCGGGTAACATTCATTTAGAGTTAATGCGTAAGGTAAGTAGTAAAATATGTTTTAAATAACATTCAATCATCTGTATATTTTGCTATGCATTCAAACAATAGAATATGCTTATATATTTCGTGCAATTGTATTAAATTTCTTAACTTATCGTTACCTATATTGGAAAGATCATGTGGACATACAGGGTGACAAACGAAGAAGTCCTAAGAAGAGTGGGTGAGAAGAGATCCATATTGGATGTGATTCCTAGATACAGAGAAAACAGGATCAGACACATCCTTATGAGGAACTGTCTTCTTCACGACGTCATAGAAGTCAAGGTTGAGGGAAAGAGGAGATTAGGAAGGAGGATACAAATATTGGATGACTTGAAAGAAAGAAGAAACTTCTGGGAGCTGAAGGAGGAGGCAGAGAACAGGGTGCATTGGCGGTCTCAGCTCACTGACAAAAGGAATGTACCTGGCACAAGACAGAACACCTAGTAAAAATAATAATAATAATACCTATATAAGTGGTCGTAATAGATTTGACTGCCGATTACTGGGAGGTCAATGATCAAATCCCATTCTGGTGAAATGAAAGAGTTTTTTCTTAAATGGTTTCTCACTCTCCTCCACGCAAACGAGGATACACTCCCTCTAAGCTATACCTTCCTCATCCCTATCTAATCAGTATGGATATTTGTATATCCCGAACTGATGGTAAGACAAGGTACACACAAAAACTTACAGTTCTGTTTAAAAAATTATTATTATTTTTACATTTAAATGTTTGATCTTTATTTACCTTTCTAAGAAAGTACTAAGTGCAGATAAACATTAGTTTTATTTTATGTCCAAACTATGCTATAAAGCAAAATATTCGCAAAGGCGGCACACCAAGTTCTGCAATAACTTGCGAAAAATTTCACCCAAGTTATCTCCCGATTCCCTAAAGGTTTGGGTAGAAGAAAAATAAAACATGAGATACAGAACAGAAAAATATGTAGGAAATAAATTATAAATCACAAGGCAGTTAGAGAACAGAGAAGTTACAGTTGCAGCGAAAATTATGATTAGGATACTGGGAGAACAATTGCTTTGTAACAGAGAAGTTTAGCTCCCCCCACCCCCATGTTCTCCTAAGTGTCTGAGCGGGTGATTAAGAGCAGACATGTTTCTTCCTTCCTAGAGATTGTTTGTGACCAGGGAGTCTGGTTTATAAGTCCCATATTTCTTTTCTACCGTCCTTGTTGGTTTTTGATTCGCCGAGGATTTACAACAGCTGGGGCGTCATTTATATTTATATATATGTATATATATGTATATATATGTATGTATATACATATATGTATGTATATACATATATATATGTATATATATGTATATATATGTATGTATATATATATATATACGTATTTATTTATTTTCATCGCGTTATATCACTCGTTCGAGTCTACGCATATGAGCTAAATTATACTAAGGTTTTAGGGATGAGAAAGTTAGAATTTTGACTAAATGTATCCACATTTGCGTGAAGAGGAAGGAAGTTATTACATAACTATAACTACTTTCAGTACACCCAGCCGGAATTCAAACCCCGACCTCCCCATAGTCTGCAATCTAGTTTAGGCTACTGCATAAGTGTCACCGTAACCTGATAGACCATACAAGGGGCGTATATATATAATAGCATTAATATGGTATAGACGAGGAAGCTTTAATTTAGAGGAAATGTACCCATATTTTTGTGAAGTGAAAGCGGGGTAAATATTTGAGAAGATACGTCCTCCGTACCCCGAATTGGGTTATAACTTCATCACCGAAAAACCAGACGAAATGAACTCGACTTTTAGACCCCATTCCTACCAGCATATCACGTTATTTCTTTTAATATTCTTAGTCTGCTCCACTACTTCAGATGTGTTAATTGAAACACAAGCACATACAGTATATGTGAGAATCCAAAATGTTCAAAAGATAAGTTTAATATTACGTGACGTACTATTACATGAAAGTAGATCTAGTAACATTTCTAGCTGTCAGGTAAGTTTGTTTTTTTCCCATGACAATCGTAATGCATGTTTTAAGATACAAACTTATATATTGTTTGTATTTATTACTTAATATCTTGTATTCTATAGCTTAGTTTGTTGTATAATATAAACTAATTAATTATAAATAACATATTATAGTGATCAACAAGGAGAGATAAGATAAGGAACGAAATAATTAGGGATAGCTTAAAGGTTATACCACTAGAAGAGACGCTGAAGAGGAAAAGGTTGCAAGGATTAGGGAATGTGATGAGAATGGAGGAGGGAAGAAGGCCTAAGAAAGCTCTACAGAGAAAGGATAAGGGTAGAAGACATATCGGTCGACCACGGACGAGGTGGATGGACCAGAAGGACATGGAGGATAAAAGAGAGATCTGGAGACGCGTGGCAGAAGGAAAAGTTGGGAGAGGTCGACAGGAATGGAAGAGGTTGTACCAGACACCCTGTAGAGGCAAAAAAGGCTGATGATGATGATGATTATGAGTGAACAACTCGGTGAATTTTCGCGTAAATACACGATTTGGTGCTACGGGGCCAAAACTTTTAATGACTTGTGAAAGTTATAAAAAAAAAATTTTTGAACAGAAACGTCTTTCTGTTGGGGCCAAGTGGCGTCATATAGTGGGGATGTAGAAGAAAGAATAATTTAAACAAAATGTATCCATTATGGATGGAAACAATTTAATATTTAGGTTAAGAAAATTACCTGAATAAGTTGCACAAAATAAGTAACCATTAAAAATGTATGCTTTAAAATGTTTATATTGGTATATCCTCAAAAGCAAACGGTTTCTTAGTTATGAATACATAGCAAACAGTTTTACGTTGTATACTCTGTACAAATTAGTACTCATTAAATTTTATTTTGCTTTACCTTCGTATTCTGAACAAGACTAACGTCTGACATGAAGGGAAATTACGGGTACCATTCTAAGATGTAGATATTTTTAAATTAGTAATATCTCATTAAATCCGTCCTGGTGTAGTTAAAATGTACTATGTATTATTCAAAATCCCTCTGGGGTTAAGAAATAAGATGTTTTTGATCAATCCATTTCCAAGGAATAAAATGGAAACACAAAAAGTTTCGAGGATTTTTATATTACATAGTATGTCCTACTATACGTCCAGGTTATCCACATTCATACTATTAGGGCAGATAACAGGCAATTTGAATTTATAAGGGAATGTATCCTCATTTGCGCGTGGGAAGAGTAGAATACCGTTTAAGGAAAAATCACCCTCATTACACCAGCCTCCCAGTTACCGACAAAATTAAACTAGGTGAGCCCGACTTATTCTGTGGACCTATCGGTTCAGATTTAAAGTAAATTGGAGTTACACTTATACAGGGTGTTCGGAAAGTCTATGCCGAAACTGCATACCTCTTAGAGCACGGCAGTAGAACATAGCACAACTAATAGTAAACAACACAACAGTCCATCTAGAAATGGGAATACGTTCTGAGGGTCGTCATTAACGGTCCTATATCACAGAAGATGCGTGCCATTATTACAAGTGCAGTTACGCGTGCCTAGCTCGTATGCAACCTGCTGTACACGCATGCTTGCACAGCTTTGCTCTCCCAGTGCTGTACGCCGAAACGTTGAACACAATTTAATGGTATTAGCATATTTGCCAGATGTAAATGTATAGGTATTTTGTTTTAATTTTGGTTCAAAAAAGTTGTATGTGCATTTTGGGCATTGAGTTTACGAACACTCTGTATGTTGATTGTATTCAATAGCAACGTCTTAAAAATAATTTATGTCAATCGGAGTTGCCTAAACGAATTGTGATTTAAATTAGCTACATAAGATCAGTGTTCCTTGAGTAAGTGTGGTCGAATGGAAGCTAAATGGCTGGTGAAAACATTTCTGACGTCATAGATTATCAGAAAAACAATATAAATTAGTTGTCATAAATTTGTGAATTAATTGGGCGGTTTGAAAATACATTATTTTACCGCTACCCTCAGTGCAGTGAATAAATAGCGTCACGGATGAGTGAAGATATCTTCGGTTCAGTTCACAAAAAAATATTTATTTATTTATTCGCAATTTCATCAGTAAATATAGTTGTTTGTTACTTGCAGAATATAAAAAAGTATTCATTCGGAGAGTTATTTGAAATACTGTCAAATTTAAAAAAAATAATTTGGTTTACTAAAAACATATGTTACTGACGTGTATGAAAATTTTATGTGATAAAGTAAATGTTATTTTATATAAATTAAAATAGCCCAGAGTTGTTTTAGTATTATTGTTGTTTCGATCAAAAGTTTTAATTCTATATTCTAAAAAATGATGGCAACAAACCTCAATTGTTATTTTACACGGATAGTGAGAAACTTCAACATATTCTATCCCGAGATAAATAAATTCAGCTAATCCTGTGTGAATTAATGTTTTCCTCTTAGAATCAAATTTCAAAAACTACTTACTAACTTAAGTCTAATCCTAAACGAATATTTTAAAATTAACATGTTTCAAATCGAATCTTAGTAGAACATTTTATAATGGTAATATTTCTAATCCAAATCGAGGATTTTATAATGAAATGTTATATTCTAATATAATTGTAGACTAAATTATATATATATATATTACACCTTATTAGTGAAACAGCCCATTTTACGAATTTGGTGAATTTCTGTCCGTTTTATGAACTTGCTTTTTCTCTTTACCATTTCATAAACTGCTAGTAAATTGTATGAACTCTTTACCATTTCATGAATTGTAAATTATTGTTCTACCTACTAAACGCTTAGCTAAATCTTGTTTACAGATATTATATGATAAATGTTGTATGCTATCCCAACCTAGCTAACCTAATCTTACATTTTAAAATGATTAAATGTTTGGACCTTAATCTGTTCTTCGCTTGTCCATATCTAAGACCGGGAAAAAAATCGCTTAGTTCATGATTTGGTTAGCGCTCGGAGCTTCTCGGTTCGTGAACTAGCCATTTTGTGAACTGAAAAAGCACAAGTGCTACCCAATTCATGAACCGGTTGAGTTTTTTCCTGGGAAAAATGGAAAAGCGATGAAACCATTTCACGGAATAAGCAGAAATTTGCCCAATTCATGAAATGGACGATTTCACTTTTGGGGTGTAACATATATACAGCAGGCTATACATAAATGAATCCAATGAAAAAATAAAGACAATAAACCTTTTTAAAAAATTAATAGATTTTAAATATTACGATATTCTCAAATTTATATGGACAAATCAAATAACTAATTTTTTCTAAGTACTTTAAAAATTCCAAGCTATTCAAAAGTTTGACTTTAAGATTCTAATTTCGAATTAAATTCCATAATATCCAAATCTGGGTTCTATTTGTATTTGAAATTTCAAAACCGATATAAACGATTAGAATACCAAGGTTCGGAATTTAGAATCGAATACTAATCCTAACAATACGAATTTTAGGTTAGAAATTTCGACGCTTCTCTCAGGCTTAGATCCAACTAAAATTATCAAAATCAATTTAATTTCAATCGATATATTATTAATTTAACATCCACGCCTCTCTCTTATAAATAATCTATTTGTAGTAGGTTTTACCAATAAAATTTCATCTTATCAGCGAATGCTGTTGTTAGTTTGATAAAATTGTATTTTATTAAATATACCTGAGCTGTAATGGAACAACTCAAGGGCTTTCTTAAGTTTTAAGGCAATGTATATTATGTCACACTTCGTTTAAATTAAACCAACGATGTTATTATGGCATCGTTTTAAGAGATTCCTTTAATGGAACTCTTGTAAGAAGATTATGTTATATAATATGAGAAACACGAGAAATATAATTGTGTAAAATTTATCTCTATTATCTTGAGCGGCATGATGAGAGGGCTCCCAATTACCCACGTTAGTTATGCAATTTCCTATTAACCCATCTAAATTGGATGATGATTAAACTTCGTGTTAGGTAATTATATCAATTTTTAAGCAGTTACCATCATAATACTATAATTAATTATCTTAAAACTAATTTAATAAATATTTTTAATGAATGGCTTTCGTTTTAAATTCGTTAGGTTACCTAAATCTTCAAATTATTTTAAGGGTGCTCAAATAAGTACAAATAACTTATAAAATTTTATTTGTTTTTTTGGCAAACCATTTATATTTCTTTGATGAACAAATTTTGTTTGAAAATTAAAATTGTTGGGAAACCCTAATATATTAATTTCTATATAAAATATAGTCTATTATTGAAATGTTACTGATTTATTAGTAAAAAATCAATACTAGTCAATAAATATATAAAAGTTGTTTTTAAAATAAGTAAAATGTTAAGGAAGGTTTGTTTTAGAACAAAGGTGTGTTGTTAAACAAGATGGTTTTCCTAAGCAAAATTAATTTTAAAATCTACTTTAAGAAAAAAAAATGCGATTTTTCAGTATTTTATTTTGATTCATTTTCTAATATGTATTAATAATATTACTATTAAAATACTAATTAATAGCTAAAGCATGTGATACTATACAAGAATAAAGTGGGATCTGAATCATAGGTCATTAGTATAACGTAATTATTCCACTAATTGTTTCAAAGACTGTTCACTCCATTTTCTTTTCAGAGTGACAAAATTAAGTGTCATAACTCACAACTTTAAGTCTAATTATAAAATCTATAATTATAAAACCTATAACAAATCTTAAACTTAATTTATGATGTAACTTCCATTCAAGAAGGTGATTTTCACTCTCATAAACCATACACAGGGTGAAGTTAAACTAGCTCTCATTTTTCTTCAACATCCATTATATTTAGTAGCATAAAAAACTTTAGGTCGATGAGTAATGAGACATAAAAGTCATCAGTATTCTTTATTAGAAGAAAGGGAGTTTTATAAGTATACTAAGAAACGTAATCTTCTTTAGAAAGTATTTATACAAGGATATTTTTTTGCTGTTAAGTTTTTTTCTCTTAACTATATGAAAATAAGAAATTTTAAAGTTGTATTTCAACAAATTTTTATTGAATTATTTAAAAGCAATCCACGTTAACTTAGAGTCTTGTTTAGCTGTTTTAGTTTGTAAAACAAAACATTTTGTGTTTCACCTTGACACTTTTTTTTGTGCTTAAACCAGAATGTTCTAAGTAACAGTTAATCTTACCTTTGTTAACCCGAAGGGAACGTCTAAATGGAGGCAGATTAATTTATATCATTAATCTTTCAGAGTTCTTCTTAAAACAAAGTCTTGATCAACGTGGGTTCTCTTCTTTCTTACCTTTGATTCACTTAAAAAGGTCGAACATGAATAAGAAAACTTACTGCCGGTTCAGGAGACTATGGTTCGATTCTCGTCTGTAGTTTTATTAGGGTTTGGGGATAGGGGGGAGGGATGTTCTTATATTAAGTTTAAAGATAATGTATTTGATTCAATAGGTGCACTTGAAATATCTTTCACGCTATATGCACTTTATTTTTAGCACAGCATCTTACTATCCATCCGGGTTATACGCCTATGTGCTAATTACACTAATGTGTTAGGGATTAGGAAGGTTTAATTTAGAGGAAATGCACCCGCATTTGCTTGGAGGGAAAGTGGAGAGTAATTTAGATAAAACCACACCTTAAGTGCACCCGATTGGGACTGAGCACCGATCTCCTTGTCCTCGGCAGTCTATTTCAACGCGAGAGTAGCGTGTTAGACCATGTGGCCACCAAAACAGTTCTATACGCACTTTTATTGAATCGAGAGTTTAGGAACTAAGATGGTAAAATTACAGGTAAAGTACCCACATTTGTGTTGATGGAGGTTGGGAAACCATTTAGCGAAAACCACCCAAGACACCTTGCAGGGATTCGAAACTAAACCTCCGATTCACTGTAATACCATACTAAATGAACCATACATTTAGTCCACGTAGCCACCAATGCAGGTGAGCAATAATAACATGCCAATATACACCACTAAATTTGTGGGTTTAGATAAATTTTTCAAAAAACCAAGTATTATTGATTTACTTTGTTTAATTTATTATTATTATTTTATGGAAAAAATTTAGGGTCAAATTTTTTCTTTGTTTCTTAAATGTTCACATTTGATCCCGGATTTGATAATGAGGAATTTTCCAAGACGATAATTATGTTATTCAATCATTATTGTATTCTCCTCTTTCTTGTAATTTGTTTAGATGAACTATTTGTTTTAGGTTATTAATAAAGTGTTGAAACCTTTAGAAGCATTGAAAATGTTTAATTAAGCTCATCCTGCAATTATCTTAGCTTCACAAGTTTAAATTAAATAAATTATGAAGGAAAAAATATATACTACACTCATTAAAAATATAATGAAGTGAACATTTACGATCACCAAATCAACTCTTGATATTATTGCTACTATAGTGCGGCTATGAGGTGGTGTGTTACATAGATATGAAAGCAATTTAGACGTTCTAAAACCCATATAATAATGATGAAAATGGTGACCTATAACTTAACGCTTTTCCCTTACGAGTGGGGAAAAAAAAGTAAAAATATAATGTTAGACCTCTTAAAGATCTTAGTAGAAGAACTCACTAACTCCCTCGATATGGAGTTTGTCGGCCGCTATTATATTTTATTAATCATTGATATCAATTTTTTTACTCAACTGTATTTATTTTATTTATTTTATTATATAAGGTATTTAACGTACACTTTCTGAACCGACTGATTATATCAGCGTATGAGAATTTCGATGAGCGGAAGAGCTTACCAATTTTTCCGGGAAAGGTATTTTCACATACCATCCAGGGCTTTTTTTCGTGCCACAATCGACTTGGGACCGACACGGCTTTACTACCCCTCAGAAGTAAGTTGTGATAAGGGTTGTTATCACTCAAAAGCAATCCGTAAACTTCAGCTGGGTTTGAAACCACGGACATCGGGTCCTGAGGCGAGAACTCTAACACAAGACCATCTAGGTCTACTACTAAACTCTATGATCAAATAATAGATGGATGGGTATTATATAGAAGTGTAAATCCATAATCCGATTTAACGATACCTTTAGATGATTGGTGGTTTAGATTCTTAAACAAAATTATCTCAAAATGTTGGGTAGTGAGTTTTTGTATAAAGGCTGATTTCTCCTCAAGGGCCAAATATCGCGTAGGGGTGATTTACAGCCCTTCGTCATGACAGCCAGACATTATGGGAGGAAACACTAAGAGAAGAATAGAACGATAACATAGAAAGGACTAAAAAGAAAAAAAAAATCTTATATTTCCCTCCTTATTTTCTCTTTATCGTAAAGCATGTCCGTTCAATGGACCGTATTTTTTTTTTATCGTTTGCCATCAACAATCTCATTGTTGCTACTCTCGTAATATTTGATAAGGAATTCCATACTAAAAAAACTTGCCATAATGTGGGCAAATTAAGTCACTGACCTTTAACCGAGTCTACATTATATTTACATTTTATCCCTGAGGCTTTTTAATTTTATTTTCATAGCCAGTCTCTTGTTTAGCATCATTCGACAGTAAAATTCTATTGTACAAGTTTTCCATGTGTATAATTTTATGCTATAAATATTGATTAAATGATTTCAAATCATTACAGGTCACGAGTTATAAAGGGTCAAACTTGCTACTTTATGCTTTATGCTTACCATTGTTAAGGTAAAATAACAATTAGTTAATTACTAATATATGAGGCTGAAATTTAGTATAGCTAAGACATTCATATGAGTTGTACATAAAATGAAATATTTATAACTATAATATTAATTATAATGTTATAGATATTAAAACATATTTATATTAATAAATATTAGTAAAAATGATATAAATATATTAAAATTATAAATATTAGTAGTAATAATAATATAAATATGTTATTTTGTACACCTCTTATGAATGTTCAGTTAAACTAAATATCAACCCCTTACATTAATTACTTTACCTTAACAATGCTACGTGAAAAGCATAAAAAGCATAAGTTTGATCCCTTAAAACTCGTGAACTGTAATGATTTGAAAACATTGAATCAATATTTATAGCTTAAAATTATACACTTCTTGTTAAAATTGTATGGTAATTTAGTTTTTAATATTAAATGTAATAATTAAAATAATTAATAATCTTTGATATTTTATTATTCTTTTTGCTACTATGAAATTATCTATTTATGAAAATAACAAACACTCGTATTGATTAATAATAATTCAATATTATATTCATCTTATATGAGTATAATATGTACAAATTTTTTAGCATACATATGTTTTAATTAATATTAATATAATATAATAAAATATATTTACGATCAGGTGGACAGACAGGGTGATAAATGAAAAAATTCCTAGTAGGAGTGGGTGAGAAGAGAACCATTTTGGATGTGATTCTTTGGTACTAAGCATATTGTATTGGACACATCCTTTGGAGGAACTGTCTTCTGCATGACGTCATAGAAGGACATGTTGAGGGAAAGAAGAGCTTAGGAAGGAGGAGGATTCAAATATAAGATGACTTGAAGGAAAGAAAAGAATTCTGAGAGCTAAATTATCTGGCAGTCTAAGTTCACTGACAAAAGGAATGAACCTGTCGTACTGAACTAATAATAATAATAATAATAATAATATGAGATACTTCATTATTTATATATATACACACAAATGTATTATTAGTCACTTAATACTAATTATTATATGATTACCTAAGGACTTTTATTTTACAAATTACAGGTAGATTTTCTAAATTTGTTGAGCAGATCGAGATTTTGTATTTTAAATTAAAATGAATGTAATTATATATATGAATACATTTTTGTTTTAAAATCTCATCTCAACTTGGTTTTCTCTCTCGCCATATCTTTGAGTGTATTTCATCTTGATAACTTCTTTAGAATCTTTGCTTAGTGGAAACAGGGAAGGTGTGTGTGTGTGTTTTTTTTAATCATTATTATTGTTCCGTGGATCCCAAAACTAGGGACTTACATCCAAACCGTTCCGTCACAATGATTCTAATAATGATGCTTCAAGAAGATTTCTCGCATTCGTTAGCGGATATTTATATAAAAGAGAAAGTTTTGGGGACGTTGACGAGTGATGATGACGCATTTTGGTTCAGTCACGTGGCCTTGAAAGAGTGTTATAACGTGGGTGCGCAATTACGAGCGTCGTATTTGTTTTGTTTGAATGAATTTGGTGCTGTAAGGAAGAGCTACACCACCCAGAGTGTCTGTCAAAAGCAGTGGACAGGGTTGATTAACAGATAGTCCCTTTTAAACAAATAACTTTTTTTTAAAATGTTTTAAATTGATAATGCACTGTATTTTTTGCCTATACAATTATTATTATTAGTGGTTAGTTTGTTAATTTATTTCTTTTTTCTCTACCCCTTTGAAAGCGGAAGTATTGTGATCACCCGAAGAAGAAAAAAAAATTGACATTTGCATGGATGTCGACGTTTCATAGCCCCCTGAAACTAAAAAGTTGTTTTAGCGATATCTGTCTGTCTGTACCTTGGGTTAGAGCCGAAACCATTTTACCCATCGGGTTAAAACTTGGTATCTAGGGTGCTCATATGGTTGCCCAGAGGGAGCTATCGGAATTAAATATATAACCCTAAAATTAAGGATAGCTTAATTAAGTATGAAAAGAAAAAAAGGATATATTTTCTCGAAATTAGCTCCAACGATTTTGATTAAAATTTGTATATAGGCAACGTTTAACATTACAAATCAAATGGACCATCTCATTTTCATATTAAAATGACTTAAAGGGTACTTTACATAAGTGTAATTTTCAAAATTTCCTCATTCCACCGCAACTTTTTTTAAGAGAAGAAATAACTTATCATTACAAATTTGTAGGAATATTAAAAATCAAACACTTTTATTAGAAATATAGTTTTATGAAAGAAATAGTTTCTGAGATATAAGCAAATATATGTATATTTAATGAGTTCTGAGAAATGGGTAGTTGATTGTTAACCTCTTTGGTGAACTGAGATGTTCTTCTTTTTTCAACATGTTAGAGTGCGTATTATTTCAGTTAAGCTCTTTGGTCAATTTTAAAGCTTTTATTTTTCAGTGTTTCTGCAACAACGTTTCATTTCGTTTCATAAATCTTACGACTTTTAAGTAAATGCCTCCATTATAAATAAAGGAGCATGTTTCTCTTTCTTTTTTCTCTCTTTCTCTGTTTTTCACGTCTTAATACATGTCCGGGTTATCCGCATTATTGACTCCAGGAGGCGAGGAATGAGGAAGGTAACATTTAGAGGGAATGTATAAATAATTCCGGAGGTGTATTTAGGAGGATGAAGGGATAGAGTAGAGATGAAAATTTTCCGCAGTGGTGGCTTGCGGCCTACTAAGTAGGTGAAGGGGTTGGATGGGGAACTAACGTTGTTCGTAAGTACTCAAACCCAACTTAAAATGATTTTAATTCTCTTATCGATGATAAACTGCAAATAAAATGCAAGCAAGTGGCAATTAAATATGTTTTTTAGTGTTCAAATTATTAAATATCAGTGGAAGCAGATGTATTCACTAAGGATTTGATATTAGTAATAATTTTATTAACATATACGATCCATATCAGACCCGACGCGATACGTGATTATGGGAGGACTTGAATCACTGTTACTTCACTTTATTGTAACTCATTTGATAAAGTTTCTGGTTTTAACATACTTGGAAAAATTAAACTATAAAATGTGAGATATTTTGAATGCATTGGTTCTATTTTTTTAGCACCGATTTTTACTACCTATTCAGGTTATACGCATATTCGTTATAACCAGATTAATCAGATTTTTTTTTCCAAAACTGAGGATTTTCTGAAAAAAATTGATGAAAAAATACACCTGGCCACTAAACCCTTCTTCGTCACCAGCAAACCACACTAGATGAAATTACGCCTTGACTGCGTGCCCACTGGTATGCATACAACGATACTAATTATTTTACTTTTGGATTATGAAATATATATATACATATAAGTACCCATCTAACCATCCAACCATAGACAAATTTAAATATAAATCTATCTCAATATCTATATGTCCATCCAATTATTATTATTATAAGGATAGTTATAATAAATGCACAAACGTTTACCTAGGAGAAGG
>CABFWB010001622.1:71049-88693 GCA_902151455.1 Timema bartmani
GGGGGTAAATATTTAAAAATTCTCTTTTTCCTAAAAATTATAATGCTTTATATATCTAACTTTGATTCTAATCTGTGTCAAATTCTAAATTGAATATTAATTACTCATTATAGAGACTTCTAATATTTTTACTTTCTTTCTAATCCACGGAGGAAGAAGTATTGTGATCACCATAAAGATAGAACACGATATTTTGATAAATTTCAACGTTTCACAACACCCTGAAATCGAAAAGTTGTTTTCACGATGCGTCTGTGTCTGTTTATCGACCTAGAGTGGAAAACATTTTACATTGGGGTAGTAAATGGTATCTAGGTTTTTCTAAAGGTTTCCCATAGGAGTTTTCAAAATTGAATAGCCAACCCTAAAATTAAGGGTAGTGAAACGAAGAAAGTAACTTCCACGGGGAATTATTTTCGCTTTAATTCGCTTCGATTCGTCTAGCTGTGAGCGAATTCACTTAAATGTGAGAAATAATAATTTTTTTGGCTTCAGTGCTTCGATTCGATTCGCTTAGCTGGAAGCGGTCCTTAAGGTGGGATGGAAGCAGGCGCGAGAAAAGGCCAGTGATTTAGCAATTTTTATGGCAAAATATTTTTTGACCAAATAAATTAAATACTGCCCCAGTAAAAAAATTAAGTATAATTTTATTTATATGTTGATTTCAACAATTCCTGAATATCTGTCATGAGCATAGTGGTATTATCTAACAAAGTTTGTAAATGAACAGTAAAAGTTATCATTAAATTCCAGGACACCCTTGATAGCTATTCAAGAAATGTTTAGGTCACCATGTAAAGTAAATTAAATGATATATTTGTACTGGAGCAATATTTTATTTAGTTTAACCAAAAAAAAAAATTCAGTTTTGCTACAAAACCTCGCGTCGCCTTACATCCCACCTTAAGGCGTCATTCTATACTGGTTTGGCCTTCTGGTTATGGGGAGGTTGGGTTTCGAATCTCGGTTAGGTGCAACTAAACTGGTTTTCCTACGCAGATACAGGCCGTATAAATTTTACCTTTATATCCCCTACCCAATTAATATAAATATTCAGACAGCTCTCCTTACTATAACTTTTTCCTTATAAAACAAAATGTACCTCAAAAAGTGAAAAGATTTTTTTCTTAGAAAGAAAAACTTATTACATATTCACATCCAAAGTACGGTACGTTTTCTGTATTTATCCTTTATGTTACTCATTCCTTTTAAATGTTCATATCTAAGTGCTCGATTATTCTTTACCAACATCCTTTTTTCTCCCTTTTGTAAATTGTTATTACTATTTTAATAGGTTGCTTTGCGTATTTTAGTACCCGTTCTGGTTATAAGCATGTACTCTAATTACAATAATGAATTAGGAACGATAAAGGTAGACTTTAAATATATGTACTCACATTTCTGTAGAGGAAAAATGGGAAACCTTTAGAAAAAAAAACTGCCTCAATACAACAGGCGGAGGTTCAAACTCCAACCTCCCTTTTATCGGAAAAACAAACTAAATGAACTTGACCTTTGACAGTCCACTGGCACGGTTAGAAAATAAGAACTCATGTTGAAAGGATCACTTATTTAACCTATGGCATTAGGGACTCTAAAATTCATTGCCGCACTTAAAAAAGTAAGTCACCTCCCCTTATCTTGAGTTAGGTCTATCCAGTCCACCTCATTACACCCTATACCTATCTTGAGCCAATAATTTTATCCAGTCCACCTAATTACATCCTATCCCTATCTTGAGCCAGTTCTATCCAGTCCACCTCATTACATCATATCCCTATCTTGAGCCAATAATTTTATCCAGTCCACCTAGTAAATCATATCCCTATCTTGAGCCAATGATTTTATCCAGTCCACCTAATTACATCATATCCCTATCTTGAGCCAATAATTTTATCCAGTCCACCTAATTACATCCTATCTCTATCTTGAGCCAGTTCTATCCAGTCCACCTCAATAAATCCAATCCCTATCTTGAGCTAGCTATAACCAGTCCACCTCATTACACCCTATACCTATCTTGAGCTAGTTCCATCCAGTCCACTTCATTACATCCTATCCCTATATTGAGCTAGTTCTATCCAGTCCACCTCATTACACCCTATCCCTATCTTGAGCCAGTAATTTTATCCAGTCCACCTCATTACACCCGATCTCTTTCAGGTACATTCTAATGTTATCTTCCCATCTGCGTCTAGGTCTTCCCAAAGGTTTCTCTCCATTGGGTTTGCCAGTCAATACCCTGAAACGGTTAATGTCAAAAGTTTTTTTTTTAGTACCTTATTTTATTTTGATGCTCCGTAACGTTTGTTTATTCGAAGTAGTGCACCTGCGCACCATTATAGGCCCAATAGGGAAGTTGTAAACGCAACGCGCGCCATTAAACGGAACAGTCTTTTTTCCCTTCCTTACAATTACCACCGGTCTAGGTCTAGCCCACGCTACTCCCAGGAGAGCCAATAAAGGTTGGAGGGACGCAGGAATAAGTGAGACCTAAGATAAGTACTATATCAGTGAAACAACTACAAGCTCTTAACGTGGGATGGAACGGAGCCCGAGTATTTAGGGTACACATTTTTACGTTTGTCAAAACAAAACAAAACTTTTTTGGGGGCCAAAAGGTGGGAAAATAATAGAATATTGTTTCACCTGTTCATTTTATACAAATAGTAATTACCGATGGTTACTTCATTTATTTATTTTTTAGCATTTTAGTTCGGGCTACACGCATATGTGCTGTGTTAGAGATAATAAAGTTTTAATTTATATTAAATATACCCGCATTTGCCTAGGGAGAAAGCGTTTTAAAACCGCTTAGGAAAAACCCTCCTCAGTACACCCGACTGGGATTCAAACCCAGATATCCTCACCATTATAATTTAGTGAGAGTGACGCCCTTAGAATATGCGGCCATCTAAGCGGGTATCAACAAATCTTGAATATCTGTCAGGGGCGTCGCGCGATTTTGACCAGAAATTTTCCTCTTCGTTTAAAAAAGTTTCTGTTCTAATGAATCATTAATTTGTGTCGAAAATTAAACTAAACTTAAATACTTATTTTATTTATGTTGTCTAAAAAAAGGTGTTTGTCTAGTTTTTTTTCTATTTTCCTATTTTTCATAATACTTTTCCCATAGGTAAATATATATGTCTTTGATAGCGACACTGACACTAGAATGTCCTGACACACAAAATAGCTTCATTATTTTATGTACACCGAGTACATATCTGTCCTATCAGTATATTTACACTAATGGGGTAAGAATGAAATAGGTAGTATGCAGAGGAAAGCCGGAGGGGAGGAATGGAGCATCTTGGGAAATTTACCCTCAGTGCAACAGGCTTGGATTCGAACCCATTAGATGCAACCGATATATTTGTTCATGTCCCCGCCACCGCGTCGTGGGTGACAAAATATTGACACTTCTATGAAAAATATATGTATTATTAATATTAATATGGGTGATATATGGAACCTTTGTCCAATCCTGTATATAATATATCAAATAAGTAGCCAGGCTCGATTTACTTGCCACCCATCCGTTAATACCTTCCAAAACACTCTCACAATTTTTTTTCTACTATTTTCTCATTTCTTTTTACTGACCTATAACTAAGCATGTGAGATGGAAAATGTGCAATTATTATAATTGGTTATAATAGTAGTAATAGTAGTAGTAGTAGTAGTAGTAGTAGTAGTAGTAGTAGTAAATAAACAAATGAGTGCGAGCATTTGTAGACCCATTATTTTCATACCTCAATATTTTTACTATTGATAAGTTAGATAAAATAATTTCAAGGTTGGCCCGAGTGTTTACTAACAACATTCGCCCCCCCCCCTCCCCCGGCCCTACCCATCGTGCCCCTTACCCTCTCCTCCCTCCTTATCAATTCACTCGTCCCTTAACACACTAATTGATGTATATAATTATAATAAATAGGCTCTAGGTTCCACCTCTATAATTTCTACCCCTCCACCACAAGCCGCTACTGCGGGAAGTTTTCTGTCTCGAAATTTCTCGGAAAATGTTCATCTCCACCTCCACTAAGACAAAGAGCTAAGCGGGGGGGATAGGGACTAAAAGTGCTTGTTACAAAAGTAAATATATTTTTCCACACAATTTTAATAGGGTAATTTTAGCTTTCCTTTGTGTAGAATTGAGTGCAATAAACTTAATTGGCCGTTTTCAGCTACTCCTCGAAAGCTAACAAGTAATGACATTCCTTGATTAAATAAAATAAAGCTTTGTTAATCCATTTTTTTCCATCTTATTTGATATAATTATTTTTTTCTAGTTGAACTCTGTCAAGAAGCATAGTTGTCTTAGGGTCAAACAAACCCCCCTGTGGTCTCAGTAGCAATCATTCGCTCAAAAAGCATCAACTTCTGAGCGTTTTTCTCCCTCTTCAAAGGTGCATGGGGCATAAAAGCAATACCATCTTGACCCTTGGACTTTTCGTTCCCTGAAGTAATCGTACAACCTTCAACAACCACAAAAAGACAAAAGGAAGGCAAGAGGCTTCCACGTAATCAGTTGTATGAGTATTTGGTCAGTGTTCTTTCGAAAATTCTATTGGGATTTGGATTTATCGACCAAATAAAAATATATATTGATGAACTGTTGCTGAAAGGATCTTAGGAAACGATATAATACGAATCAGGAAACAAGAAAATTACTTATATATATAGTCATGTTCATAAAAAGTGGTTCAAATGAGTTTAACAAACTAAGCACAAGATTCGGTGGATATACGGACTAAGGCGTTAAGCTCGTCTGGTCTTGTTTACCGGTTACTAAGAGGTCAGTGTTATAATCATTGTCGGGTGTAGCTACTGGGGGGGTGGTTTTTTTTATAGTTTCCCACTTTCCCTCCACGAAAATATAAGTACATTTTCTATAAATTCTATCTTCCTTATCCCTAAATAATCGGACAACCCGGTCGGTTATTAAGACGTGAATTAAATAAAAAACATCGATACAAACTTAGTTCAAATTGAAAGATAGATTGAATACTTATTATCTATTGGAACGCTAAACACAATGGTTTTCATTCTCGGTGGTCTTGCGGTAGAGTGTTCACCCCAGGTTCGTGAGTTCAAACCCATCCGGGGTTGAAGGATTTTTTTTTTGATAAAAATTCATGGCACAAGTTTCTTCGGAGGGAAAGTAAAGCCGTCGGGCCCATGTCAATTGTGGGCATGTAAAAGAACCCTGGAAGGTATGTGAAAATATATTTCACAGCAAAAATTGGCATGCCCTTTTGTTCTCGCTCATATAAATTCTCTTGTGCTGATATAATAAGTCAGTTCAGAAAGTGCGCGTTAAATAAATAAAATAAAGCACAGTGGTTAAAGGTCAGTAAAGTATAGTAGAAGATATGTACTCACGTTAACTCGAGAAGACGATAAAACCACGTGATGAGTCACATGTGGAAAATCACTCTCATTACACCCACCCGAGAATCGGTCCTCAACGCCCTTACACAGGAAATCTGGCTTATTGCGAGTATGACGCTTTAGACCACACTACCACCGGTGCGGGCGAAATATAAACGAAGCTATTAGGAAGTAGAGGATGACTCGTATAAATAATATAGTAATGTTCGTAATATATTTCGAATTGCTGGCGATGGGGATATCAAGTTTAGAAGTTAAACCGAGTGGTGGAAAGGCGGGGTTAACCGCGTCTTACTATCCGTTCGGGCTGGACGCACACCTATTTATTACGCTAATGTGTTATTTATAGTTTAGAGTAAATGTATCTCCATTTTCTTGACGGTATGGAAAGAAGTAAATTCTGGGAAGACCACCATCAGTACATGCTAAGGGGATTTTAACCACAATCCCTCCATCATCGTCAGCAACTTTATAATGAGAGTAATGTTTTAGTGGTTAGACCATGCGTCCACCGATGCTGGTTGGGGGTGATTTCCCACATGTGATGTATCACTGATTATTTTCTCATCCACTCTCCACGCTACTGCGGGTGCATTTCCTTTAAGTTACCCCTTACCATAGATTAAGTCGTTAATAGCCTTGATCTTGAAATACTTAGCACCACGTGTTACTACCCATTCGGGTTATACGCTTAAGTATTAATTATGTTAATGGGTTAGGTAATTGGTAATGTTGAATATAAAGGAAATTAACCCGCATTTGCGTGGAGAGAGGGTGGAAAATTTTAAGAAACACCACTTCCAGTTCACCCGACTGAGATTCGAACTTCGATCTCCCCGTCCTCGGCAGTCTAGCTAAACTCGAAACTAGTGCGTTAGCTAACCACGCCACCAAGGTGGGTTTGATCTTGAAATAATTATTATTAAATAATACAAAAGTTTTATTTCTCCTCACTGCCCTTTTGGCTCATACGCATTTTTACTAATTACGCTAGTGTGTTGGGGATGTTAAGGGCTGAAATTAGAATAAGTGTGTCCGCATTTTCGCGGAGGGAGAGTCCAAACCCTTTTTAGGAGGAAAAACCCCTCAGTAGACCCGACCTGGATTTCAACCCCTATATTCCCATCATAATCAGTACAGTCTATTGCAAGAGTGATGCCTTAGACCATGAAGCCACCGAAGCGAATAGGAATTTTTTTAATTGACATAAGATATCCATATAAAAGCCTTTATATAAAAATTAACTATTCGTAATTTATTAACTAATTATAAAAAAGAAACACAAATATTTATTTCTTTTAAATTGAAAGTCATAGCTTTCTCGCGCTTCATTTGAATAATATCCTTTATCAAATCTATTTTTGTCCGTGCTTCCAATTTCATTCCTTCCCATCTGGAGTTTGTTTGCATTGCTTTGGCAAATATTTGTACTGTTCATTTGGGAATTTTGATGTCTAAGAGGTTTACTTTTGCTGAATAGTTTAATAGTGGTTTATTATTGAGTGTAATGTTGCAAAAATCCCCTCTAAATTACCACCTTTTGACATCCTGTTTCCACTTTAAGATGGGATGACTAAAACCTGTTCCGCATTAAGAAATTATAAAAACTTAAAAATAAGTTTAAAAAAACAAGAAAGTGGAAAAAGAAATATTCAATTTTTAAATTAATCTTCAAAGGGATTAACAAACAGGAGAATGGAGAAAGTTATATAATGAACAACTTCATATCTTGTATACATACCCAAAAATGTTTAATGATAATTAATAAAGGCGTGCAGGCTGAGATGGGTTGGTCCTGTGGTGCTAGTGGGGGATTACAGGCGTGTACACAAAATTTTAGTTGGGAAACCTGAAGATACAAGACCCCTTGGTAGACTGAGACGTCTATGAGAGGCTAATGTGAAAATGTATTTAAAGGAGGTTGGGTGTAAGGTTAGGAATGGATTTAGGTGCCTCAAGATAGGTTTTAATAGCGAGTTTACGTACTGGTGACCATAAAATTTCTAGTTACATAAATCCAGAAAGTTAACCAGCCGAGCTTAACGAGACCCTCTTTTTAGTCGATAATTTGGCATTTCGTCTTTGCATTTGCTACTTGATAACTGTCAAATATGTGGAATAATTTTAACTAAATTTGACGGGGAGATTCTTTGAACATAGGTCAAGCGATGTTTGTCTGATTATATGTTTCGATTTGGCAGCCCATCAAATGTTTTTTATTTTAAGTGATTTGAATTTAAAATTCCAAGCAATCGATTGAGTAACTAGGGTGTATATATTTTAATTTTGACATATATTGCGAGATTGACCTCTTAAGCCATGAGAATAAAAGTTGTTCTCTATTAATATAATGTAGTACTGAATATAGTATTAATATAATGTAGTACTGAATATAGTATTAATTGGTTTTTTGTATAACTTGATCACAAAGTGAAAATATCAACTTAAACTCCAAGGAGAAAATATAGGAGATATTTCAAATTTAAACCCAGAGAAGGATCGTAATTTTCATAACATTCACCATGGGTGACAATGGTCCCATCTTTATAATAGAGTATATAAAATGTATGAACTATAGAACTTATTCTATGGTGTTAGGAGCTCGAAAATTCATTGCCGCACTTACAAAAGTACGCCACCTATCTCTATCTTGAGATAGTTCTATCCAGTCCATCTCATTACATCCTATCCATATCTTGAGTTAGTTATATCCAGTCCACCTCATTACATTCTATTCCTATCTTGAACTAGTTCTATCCAGTCCACCTCATTACATCCTATTCCTATCTTGAACTAGTTCTATCCAGTCCACCTCATTACACACTATTCCTATCTTGAGCTAGTTCTATCCAGTCCACCTCATTACATCCTATTCCTATCTTGAACTAGTTCTATTCAGTCCACCTCATATACACACTATTTCTATCTTGAGCTAGTTATATCCAGTCCATCTCATTACACCCTATCATCTCATTCAGGTCCATTATAATGTTATCCTCCCATCTGCGTCTAGATCTTCCCAATGGTCTCTTCCCATTGGCTTTTCCAGAACATACCTTGAACACAATTCTAGATTCTTCCATTGTTTTGTATATTCTCAGTTTTTACATTTCTTGACAACAGCCGAGATGTTATCAACTCACTGACCGAGTCATAGCATACAAGTTTAACCAATTCACGGACTGGCTGAAATATCTCTGCTGGTTACAAATGTCTAGCGAGACGTATTTTGCAGACCCCTGAGGCTTAGTACGCTGATCAAACACCTCTCTACAGACTTAGTTTGCTCGGATTTCAGCCGGGTAGAAGTTTTACCTGGTCCTAACGTGTTGCAAAGGTAGGTGAGGTGTAAGCGAGTGGGGGCCTACTGTAAGTCCTGCCCTTAGTGCTTGTTGATCCTTATAGACTGTGCAAAGCTTCAAATGAACTACGATGTTTATTCTAGAGATTGAAAAGGAGTAGCTCTTGCTCTTGTGCCACGGTGGTTCTAACCATGGGTTCATGAGATATGAATATACCTGGTACGGCTGAGCTGGCCATATCTTCTCAAGCACAACAGTTTTCAAGTTTCGGAAGTAAGAAAGACAGATTGTGTTAAGTTCCGGACATATTTTACATCCATCCAACATGGAGCACACAAAAAAAGAATCCTCTTCAAGCCTAGCTTCGCGTTTCTGCAGGGGATGATTCTGAAGGGGCAGTTTATTACAAGCATTGTTAATACAAAAGTTTCCTGACAAGGTTTTCAACTGACAAGACAATGTTACATTATATATCAAGGCTACTACTATTTCCGTAATACGAAATTCCCTTTGTTTTCCAGAAGGAATTCTTGTTTTTTCCAGATACTTTTAGAGAGTGTTATAGAAGAATGAGATTTCAATTATTTTTTTTTAGAAAATCGACTATTGTGAAGTTATGTCACTAATGTTTGGAAAATAAATATTTTACATTGATGAGAAAATAAATGTTTGCAATTTTTTACTCAACCAGATGTTCCAAGGAAATAAAAATGATAGGAGGTCCATAAGACAAGGCTTCGAATTTTCGCCTATTAATCCAGCTCGTTTTTTCTTCTAAGTAAAGGCCTACTACTTAAATATTGCTGTCCCATATTCACAAATTTTCCTAATTTTTTAATTTATTTACTGTTAAATGTACTGTATTTTCTGGAATTTTTAAATACAAAAAAATACCTGTTATAACAAATAATCTACCTCTACCAAGATTTTACCCCACACATACATTTGGGGGGGGGGGGGCGAATGCTCTAGATCTTGGTCATTCGACCTTGTCTTACCTCTGCTTTCCTGGAGTATATAGGAACTCATTTCTGAGATGGGGAAACCATTAAGGCGAATTCCACTAACCCCAGATTATAGGATTATACGTAAGAATGATGGTGGATAGCAGAGTGGACTCACAGTTTAACGTGGGTTCCGAACCACGGTGGGGGCCTGGCATTCCCTACATTCACAAAGCGTGAAAGCACACGCTTTGCCAGAGGTGAAGGAAGCGTTTGGTAATCAGATAAATCTGTGCCGGGAATGGGATTTGAACCCAGGACCCCTAACACAGAAGTCTGACCCCTTACTTCTAGACCACCAGGTCCCCTTTCCACATATACATTTTAACTTAGTGAATCGCGTTTGTTCTGTTTGTTTGTTTGTTTGTTTACAAGTAATAATTTATTATTTTAACCACCATCTCTTGGAACTTATATTGTGGTGTTAGACAGTTTTTATTTCCATACCTCCATATAAGATATTTCCTATGTACTTTGGTTACACGACTTGATATACTATTTAGTAATACATATTTATTAACAATATGAGTAAATACCTTGTGGAGAAGAATTGTCTGTTTAGTTCCTCACATCTTTATGTGATTTGTTTTAACGTTTGCTAAACCGAACTGGGAGAATTGAGAATATTTCAGACCAACAAGTCGTACTAGATGTTTCTTTAAAATTATCGTACAGCACCGAGAGTTTTGAAAGTGACGAATATAAATACAATTTCATGAGTGATTTCAACATGCATTTAACCCTACGAATATTTATTTTGATACATTTCATATTATTCCTTCGTTTTATCCCAGTTTTACTGTTGTTAATTATTTCTCTCTCACGAAATGTATTATTTCATTGTATTGTCATCCACTTGCCAGTTTCGTTTCCCCTTTGGACTAATTTGGGCGATGGCTAACAAAGAGAAGTAGACATTCGAAACTATTTTTAAAGAAGGACTTCATGATTTTTCTTAAAAGAAGAAAGGATAAAGGATTTTTGACTATGTTTAAATTATATTTTTCCTAATTAAATATCGTCTGAAGACACCGATGAGCATTTTAAAAGAAATCTCCAGCTTCTCTCTCCAACGGGAGCACTTTATTAATCAAGCACTATCAGAATTATCTGGAATATCTTTATACAAAGGAAATGTCTACCTTTTTTTTCTGATTATAACAATTTTGACTAGATTACAAGGTAAAGACAAATTTTTCTCAACTTTCATCTGCAATCATCCATTTTACATAAGACTTACTAACACCATCCGATCATCAATATTCATCAGAATTTTACTATCATCATGAAATAATATAATAAAAATTAATTATTAAAATTGATTAATCGTTAAAAGATATAAGGAAAACAATATCATGTGTGTAGTAGTTATTTGAAAGACTACCTCTCTGTTATCATCATGACATTTTTGGAAATCTAAGGAGTTTTAAAGTATTTTGACTTTCAATTAACGCAGAGATATCCTACATAGGGTTCGCGACCAAATTTGTGCACATTTAATCTAAAACTATACCATCCTCGTTCTTGATTGATTAGCGTAATAAATGTACGGGTATAACCCTAATGGGTACTAAGGTTTGGGGGTATATAAACCCCCGACATTGTTCTTTCTACCAGAATTATACAATACAAAACCAACCAAACAATAGAACAGACACATCAACTGGTTCTTTCGGCCTATTATTCATAAATTATACATGTTTCATCCATACCGGGAATCGAACTCGGGACTCCTAATTGTATAGACAAACACGCTACCAACTAAGATGTCAGACCAAACGGGTAGTAAGACGTGGCTAAAAACCTCCCAAACTTATTCCCGAATTTCCTAACTAACAACCTTATCTGATAACTAGAAAAAGTTACCATACCTGTTTTCATATATTCATACGCCAGATGATATGCAAGCGGTCATATGTTGAGTAGCGGTCACTCAAAAATTTCCCAGCAAACTCTTTTTTTTCCTGTAAGCGTTTTTCCACAAGTGAAAAAAATAATACTTTGTGTATTCCTATTTTACATAATCCTTTTTTTTTATAGCGGCGTCTGTATTTCACTTAAAAAAATATTTACAAGCTAGTGCTTCTAAAAGGCTGCCTTCACTTCATAAATAAATATCAAAAACCGGACAAGATGAAGGCGTTTGATGACGTCCTGCAACCCGTATTCATGCGCGCTTGTAAATGCAAAATAAAAACTCTTTATTTTGAAACAAATCTATTACATGGCTTTTTCTTTAAGTTAAAAAACCATTCGTTTAAGTTATAATTTAGGGTGGCCAATTATAAGAAAAACAAATTGTGAATGTAATACTTTTTAATTTACTATTTCATGCACCATAATATCTATTGTTGCAACAGCCACGAAACAAAATAACCTATTAGTTTAATTAATATATTTTCAATTAGTCATGAATAATCCAATTATTTAGTAATCCTTGGGGAAGTATTATTTTATAAGCTTTCAATAACACATTTGATTTTTAATTAAGTTAATCACAAGTGTTATCAAAAGCTATTAATAATTCCTTGAGGATTACTGTATGGATTGGCTTTTCATTAACTAATTAAAAGAGCAAAATATATTAATAAAATTATGCTTTTAATCACGAACCCATATATATATGATATAATAGTATAATATAAAAATTAATATAATATTATAAAATATATATATAGTTTTTTTAATGAAAATTTTCCTTTTTCTATAATCGTTGGCACTACGAACTATCAACCGCCTCTGTAATCTAATGGTCAGAGTTAATGACTGCAGATACAGAGGTCCCGGGTTCGATCCGCGGCGCATCCAGATTTTTCTGTAAACCAGTGGGTTTTGGAACGGGATCCAACTCAGCCTCGTGTGGACAAATGAGGAGCTACTTGAATAAATATGTGGCAGCTCCGGTATAGAAAACTGAGGTTAACGCCGGAGGGTTGTGAGGTGTCCATTGTGCTCACACCATGACACCCTCTATCTGTAAATGTTAGGCCATTCGTAAGTAAATTGAAGTGTAAGAAAAAGCCAACACCCTGGGGAGACTGGGTTAAATTCGTCACTGTTTTGTTTTCGACTGATTCAATAAAGCGGTAGGTTACAGTCCTAATAACGGGTCCTACGACTGCCACGATCGTGGAAATTGGATCGAACGTATCTTTCTCATCGCGCGAGGACCCCATCCCTTGCTCCGGTGGAACGCCTGTACCTCCAAGCTACTCCTTGTTCAAATATTTATACTTTCATTTCAACACTCGCGCAACCAGAGCAAAGAACGATATGAGAGCCCAACCCAGGGACCTCCTGTGAATCCGGCATAAACACAACCACCTCAACTCAAAATATACACACAAAGTCATAATTTAACTTGGAAATTAGGTCAAAGGAAGGTACCCGTAGGATTTTTTTTTCCCCACCCCTTGAAACGAGCTCATTTTTCAAATTGTCAAATTAGTTTTATTTCTGGATTTGTACATAGTTCTCTCTGTTGGGTTAACTTCAAAGAGTTTTCGACCGTTGGTGTTAGTTTTTCCAATACAGGGATGAGTTGTTAGAGATAGATAGATTATATGTATAAATTCAGTTGTTGGGCTCAGAGGCTGGTATCAGAAATCATTAATTATTTAATTATCAATTTTCGTGCTGTGCGTCTTACTTCCCATCCGGAATATCAGCATATTTGCTCTAATAAGGTTGACATGAGGAAGATAGAATTTATAGAAAATGTACCGACATTTGTGTGCAGGTAAACTAGTAAACCAACCAAGAAAATACCCCCCGAGCACCCTGACTGGGGTTTTAACCACAACCCCCCCTCACCTGCAAGCCTGAAATTTCAAATTTTAACAGTTAATAGATCATCTGGATGGATACGTCGACCTGTATGCTAGATTTAAATTTTTCACACTTAAATGTGTTTTATTTATTTTTACACTCCCCTATTTTCCTATTTCTCGAGGTATCATTTACCATTTTAAATGTTCAGACACTTATGGTTATTTGGAGTGATCCCTTTACTTTACTTTTATTAGTTTTTGAAATTTTAAGTCCCTAGCCGTCATAATCCTTTTTTTTTTAACTACCATTTAAAAATATCAATTTTAAGAGTTATTTGGTTATCTAGAGCTGTCCTTTTTCCTGACTGCCAAATTATTATTTTTTATCACACCTGAAAGGCTTTTTTTATATCCCCACCCCTATTTCCCGGGTTTTCATTTCATCATCATGAATTGTTTCCAGCCTGTGGCTGGGTCTGTTTGGTAAAATGCCTCCATCTCCCTCCGTCCTTCCACCAATTCTTCCTCCTGCACTCTCTTCCACTCTCCTCCTCTCACTTGCGCACTTGCTGCTATCTGTTCCTACCATCTGTTCCTTGGTTCCCATTTAAAAGATTTAAATTTTAATAATTTGTATTAATCACAACTTGTGAATCTGAGGAATGCCAGGTCTCTACCGTGGTTCGGATTCCACGTTAAACTGTAGGTCCTCCATTTCATCTCACAATTACCCTACCATTGCACATTAGCGTAAGTGCGTACAACCCGAACGGGTAGTAAGACGCGGTGCTAATAATAATAATAATAATAATAATAATAATAATAATAATAATTTGTATTATCATTTGGAGTAGTCCCTTTGATTGCTTGCCAAATTTCAATTTTCTACTACACTGATATAAAGTTGTTTCTATTAGTTATGGGAGTTTTGAATACCCGCCCTAACTTTTTTCGACTCACTCTTATTGGGTTATCTGGATTCGTCTCTTTACTTGTCTTCCAAATTTTAATTGTCTACCTAATGCAAAAAGTGTTTTCAGATTGTAGCCCTTCCTTATTTATCAAAGCCCCATTTTGAAATTTTTATGGTTACATGAAGTAATCTCTTTATCGTCCTGCCTAATTTCAGGTTTCCATCTCATCTAGCAAAATTTTTCGAGGATCACAATATTCCAAACCCCATTCTACCCTTTTGGGGTAGAATTTCTCCAAACCCCTTCTTATCGGATGCCTACGACTTGTCGAATTTCAAAATTCCAGGTCCAGGGATTCTTTAGATATGGTTATTAGTCTTTGAGTCAGGGCTTTCCTCTTTATATATGGATTATAGCACCAATAATTCTTCTTTGTAGTTACTCGATTAATTAATTTTTTGTGAGCAGAAAATTAATTTTATTTAATTTTTAATCATTCTTCTCCATCAATCTAAAATAATTTAAATAAAAGATTAAAACGTATTGAGTAAAATAATAAATTATAGCCACACAAATGTTTCAAATGCATAAACTAAATTTTAATACCAATATTACCTTTCAAAAGGTATACCGCTACACAAATTAAAAGTAGTTCTAGAATTCCCAATCGGAAAAAGGTACGGGCATAGTAGCTTCACTAGATTGTATCTCCCTCCCAAAGAAAATGTCTGGGTGCACCACTGGTCCTTTAAAATATTTTAAAAAATTGTCCGCGACTGGGTACGACTTTCTTCTTGTGACCTTCTTGCCATAGTTGTTTAAAACAAACAAAACCATTGACATAGTATTATTTGCCCCATCCCAAAATACAGGACCGTTCAATTTATCAGTGTCCAAGGCCTCGTGTCAGCCATAATTATATCTATACATAGTGTTTTAGTGCCTAATGGTTTGGAAATGTATAATAAGACAGTGTAAAAACACTGTACAATAATGTAAAGTAATTGATAGTGAAAGAATCCAACCTGAAAGGATATTTAGGTTAGGCCTAGATAGAAAAACACACTTATATCTTCATTTCTTCTCTTCTCAAACTATTGCTCTATATTACACTTCACACATTGTTGAATTTTCGGAGATGTTCCTTTATCATTAAAAGACACACATTGAAAATACACAAACAAACAAAGATAGGATATAGAACTACGTGTTTCTAGAATGATTTGAAAAATACCGTTCTAGCTGCTGGGCAACTGATTAATCTTACGAAACGGAGTAAATGGCGATACAGCGTGGAAGTAATGAAATAGGTTTACCTCTACTCTACCGTCTTCTACCTGTCAATCAAACACCTAACGATGTTGGGATGCTTGCAACAGTGAGGAGGAAGCCCGATAACTCTTACAAGCTACAACTCAATGTATTTGACAACCTTAATTTGTTATTAGTTTAAATTTCTTGACAATATTTTGGATTAATTGGAAATAAAAGTATTTATCTACAATAGTCAAGGGTATAAGAAAACTTACCATCAATCAATCAATCAATTTAACCATGTTAATAATCTGCATCGGCATTCAACTATTGGTAGACAATATAATTCATCGCCTGATGGAGACGATATATCGTTAGTATAACGATATATCGCCGAGAAGGAAGACACATCACCGAGCTGTTTTTGCTGAATTTTTAGACAAGTTTATTTGTACATAGAACTTAGGACACGAAATAATAATTACAGCTGTCAAATTCTTATTTGAACTTATTTTTATTTTTTAGTTAATGATTATTGACTTTAATCTATTACTTGCAGTCATTTAAAACAAGACATTTGTGAAGGTCCATAAACACTACATCCCGACTATTTTAAATTAGGATCTAACATATGTAGATACAATATATCGTCAAAGACAATGCATCTCGGTACACGATGCATCGTCATTCGTTATACTGTGGTAAACGATACACTATGGTAGACGATATACTGCTGAAGACAATATACCGTGGACGATACTTAGTGGTAGATGATATACCGTGGTAGACGATAAACCTGGTGGATGATATATCTCCACATCCAAAATAATAATATCGATATAAATATCAAACCATTTTTTCGCGATATATCGATGTATCGCCCAGCCCTAGTCCAGAATTAAAAACTAGGGTGGTATGCAAGAACGTTAGTGAATGCCTAGTGGACCGATAGTGTGGTCTCGAGCACACCATCGCTCCACCTTTTAACCTATGATGACGTAAGCAAACCTTAGATCTTTAGTCTTCACCCATTTACTGCCAGCTTTCAGTCGACACATCCATCTCCATTACCCAGTATCACGGCAGAGTGTTAGGGGAAGGGGGACTTGGCTCTAGGGAGCCTCGGTTTGATCCCAAGCGATACTTGGGGATGTAATAGATGTTTATCAACCTTTCTTGGTACTTGCACACACACACACACACACTATCTCTCTCTGTCTTTTAGTATGTTGTCAGCCTAGACTAAGTTAGTTTTGCAAGACGTGTATCACTCGTACAAGTTGATAAAGGTGTTATTCTCGTTTTTTATGAGTTTGCCCTTGACGGGGAGGTTCGTTCTTGAGTCCCGCCAGGGTGTACTAAGGGTGATGTTTCCTAAATAGTTTGAACACCCTTTTTACACAAATGTGAATACAATTCCTCTAGTTTCTCCCTCACTCGTCTCTATATTACTGTTATAAATATGTTACGGGCCTGGAAGAGTAGTAATACGCTGATCATTAAGCAAAAAATAAAATATGTGTGCTGATAGAAAGCTTGGAAAGCGCACGTTCGCCGCACAAATTAGCAATACAACTTACCGGAAGGTATAGTTATGCGCGGGAGAACTTGGTTTACAATATCTGGTGTGACCCTGAAAGGTCGTATTTGGGTTGGAATATCGGCCACGTATACTGAAGGTGGCTTATCACATTCTCATCTTCCACTTCTCGTGACAGGTGGATGCTGTGGAATGTCCTTAATAATCTGCTTCCTCATCCTGTGGCCTCCATTTACTGTAAGCTATGGATATTGGATATTAAGAACCACCATTTACACGTGGGGTGGTAGTATTATTAACTATAGTATTCATCATTATGAAAATTTTACAGCCACTGACCGGGTCTGTTTGGAACATAAGGCCTCTCCAATGTAGTCTTCATCCCCACCAATTCTCCTCCTCCACCATGACCCAGTCCTCTCCTCTCTCTTCCACACTCCTCTGCACTTCCTTCTGCCACCTG
>CABFWB010001622.1:88814-103490 GCA_902151455.1 Timema bartmani
CCCCACTTGTATATCCAACATCTTATTTGGTTTCTTCTCCTCCTCACATAGCCGTACCACCTTGATTGTGACTTCTCTATCCTGTCCTGCACTAGCTAATATAGTAATAATAATAGTAATACATTGCTGTCACCAGCCTGCTTCTTGCAGGCCTAATCGGTCAGGATAGCTTGCGGGGAAGGGTAGGGACGATGGCAAATCAGAGGTTTAGGTTCGACATTATTGAAGGCTTTGGTTTTTAGGGTTTATTAATAGCACTACGAGCTACTACAAAAAATGTTATGTTAAAAAGATGTTACAAGAAGCTATAAAGATTTTGACGTAGAAGCTCGTGAGAGAACTGGCTTATGTGGAGGAATACTTAACTACCGGCTCGACTGACACCCCTTACAGATTCGAAGCCGGTACCCTGGGCACGACGGTTGTCCTCTAGCACAAGTAACCTATGACCCGATGTTCTAATCCATGTGGCCCCTAAAAGGGGCAGAGTGACCCCTGTGAGTATATCTTATTGTGTCAGCCTCGATAGCTCAAAAATAGAACTCTCTATACTGCAAATCGGCCCAATTGTTGAGCACAGCGGTGACAAGTTGTTATGAGTTGTCAGTGTTCTTTCATAATGTTTGCTAACTCATCACAACAAGTAAGCTAGACCGGTTCTTTAACTTGCTTCGTTTCAACACTGTTATGTTAGTTTTAAACAAACACCACAATCTAGGGTAGGGCTTTTATATTGCTGCTGTTCTCCACTGTTAAAAATGAAATTATTATGCTATATTGTAATAATACTACATTCACAAGATTATGGATTATAAAAGGTTCATACTGATTTTTTGGTTGACCTAGCTCATTTTAATGTTTTCTTTGCCCCTAATGGAAAGTATGGGGCCCGGATCCTTGTTAATTTCACTGAATAGAGGCGCTTTCCAAAGTGTTAATTACATTGTGGTTCTATCAAACCTAGAGATTAAAATTTTCCGCAGTGGCGGCTTGCGGTAGAGGGATTAAATTTTAGAGGTGGCACCTAGAGCCAATTATACTTCAAAATATAGTATATTAAGAGACGAGTGGGTTACAAGAAGGGGGTAGAGGTAGATAGGAGGTATGGGGTATAGGGGGGGAAACAAATGTTGGGCCAGCCTTAAAATTATTTTCAATTAACTTATCAATGATAAAAACTTGAAGTATGATTTATGAAAATAACGGGTCGACAAAGATTCGCATTCATTTGTTTCTTTACTATTTATTTTAGCACCGCGTCTTACTACCAGTTCAGGTTATATGACTATATACTAATTACGCTAATGTTTTAGGGATGAGGAAGGTTGAATTTAGAGGAATTGCACCCGTGAAATTGTAAAACTATTAGGAAAGAGCGCCCTCATTGCAACCGACTGGTATCAAACACCGATCTCCCTGTCATCGGTAGTCTAGTCTATTGCCAGAGTAGCGCATTAGACCGTGCGAAAAATGACACCTGGACACGGGAATATGATATCTAGATGGAATCATCCTCACTAAAATCATAAATAATAGCTTTGGCTATTTGATTCGTTTGATTATGTTGCTGGTGTTAACGCCCTCAGTAGAAACTCTTCTTAAGTATAAACGTTAACATTTGGGATCTTCATATCTCGATTACATTATAGTTTCATTTAATCAGTTGACATTATTTTACAGAAATAATAATTGAAAATTTTCTGGAAAAATATAGTGAAAATTTTCCGTCTCACATAATCATACCCAACTCATGCTAATGCGGATCCATTTTTATAATAATTACATATATTAATTATTCAATTACTTTTGTATTTAAGTCATTAATTTAACGAAATTTAATTAAAAGAGGTTTGGCGTGTGAATACATAAATGTAGATTTTGTAGCCCTTTAAAAACCGTTGACTAAAAGTTTCTTCCAATGTCGATGCGGCTATACTTCTATCTTCCCTCCCCGCCGCTCCCTCATGATATGTGTTAACAATAAACAGCTGAACCAACATCAACATCACTTACCAGAATTCCTACTCCCCTCACCCCCTAAGTCTCCTCCCCCCTTTCCAAACACCATCCATCACCATCACCCCATGACAAATCTGTACCACTTTGTACCTACATCTTTCATCGTTCACCTGGTCTGTTGGTGCATCATGAATTTTAAACTGTTGGGGACGCTTCACGAATCAACGAGGTCTGCTGTTGGTATATTTATGGGGTGTTAGTTAGTCCTTCATGTCAAGGTGATAATTATAATTTATATGTTTCGTACGTTTTACAAATAGAAATAAATGGCGTTACTCTGTTATATTATAACTTTTACATATTTCTAAATACTCGCATCGTTTCCCTCGTTTTTCACTAGACAGACTTAGTCAGAAGAAAATATGAATTTGATCAAGGCTGTTACTATTTTCTTAAAATTGAAAAATTACACCTGGACACGGGAATCGAACCCGTGTCCAGGTGTTATTTTTCAATTTTTCCAGAATATGATATCTAGATGGATCAATTCCCACTAATAAACATAAATAATAGCTCTGGCTATTAATTTTTATTTTTTTTTAGCACCGCGTCTTACTACCCGTTCGGGTTATACGCTTAAGTACTAATTACACTAATGGATTATGAATTGGTAAGGTTGAATTTAGAAGAAGTGAACCCGCATTTGCGTAGAGGGAGAGTGGAAAACTATTTAGGAAAAACCACCCCCAGTTCACCCGACCGAAATTCGAACCTTGATCTCCCCGTCCTCGGTGGTCTGGCTCAACACGACTGGCGCGTTAGCCAACTACGCCACCGAGGCGGGTGGCTATTAATTCTTGTTCCTATTTTGATTTATTTTTAGGGCTGGGAAGGTAAGGTAGGGGGTGGGGTCCTACCTGAGGTGTCTTATTGTGATTTCCCCAAATATAATAATATAAGGGACCATTTAAACATCAAATCTTTCTTGAAGTAATATAAATTTATTTAAACATAATCTAAATTGTAGGTGATATGGATTTTATAAGATTCCAATAAGATTTTAGTTTGAGTTCATTTGAAAATAAAATTTTTATTGCACAATTTTAACAGGTGTAAAATTATAAGCTATAAGTAGTGATTCAATGGTTTTAAATCACAGCAGTTCACCATTAATAAGGAGTCAAACTTGCTATTTTATCATATTTTGCATACCTATTTCAATGTAAAAAAATATGTATGAGGCTGAATTTTAATATATAACAATTATGATAATATTAATATTATAAATATTACGTTGTGTACACCTCACATGAATGTCTAGTTAAGTTGTCAATCTCGCAGTAGACTGGACTGCCGGTGACTTGGGAGCCTGAGGTTCGACTGCCGGTCGCGTAATTTTCCCATTATATGAGTTATTATTGAGGTTTCACCCTCCCCCTTTTATTCTAATGTGGGTGAGTTTCCTGTAAGATATCCCTTTCAATCCCTGCCCATTAATATCCATCGTGTTGAGCTTATTTTTAAAATACGTACTAGAGAACGTATTTTTATTAAAAAAAAGTGAGTAATTACGTTGTGGGCTTGTAATACTTAAGAAGAGAACGACATAATAAATGTATTGAGCCCGAACCAGGTTTTTGTCCCTAAGAAAAGTGTCCACAGAATGTTGACATTTAGACAAATCACAGGAAGAAAAGGGAGAATCCTAAGAATGAAAGTGATAAGACAATGATGGAAGACCGGAAGATGGTTGACAAAAGCTAAGAAAAGTCTGTGCGACGGCAATGTATGAGGCTCCTGTTTGGTGATAAATTCTTATCTTAACTCTTTTTGTTTATTTTTTTCAGTATCATGACTAGAGAAGATGTAAGAATAGTATTTTATGTTTAGTAATAAAATAAAGATTAGTTGTAATGATGAAATAAATTAATTACTATAAAATATGTTTTCCTCCAAAAATGATTTTGTAATATTTAATAAGTATAAGTGGGATTTTTTTTACGAAGCCAGTAGCATTGGGGTTCTTTTTTACTGAGTAATTAGCATACGTTTTTTAAGGACAGGGTAGAATAGGGTTTTTTTTACAGTCGGTGACTTAGGGTTTTTTTTTACTGCGTCAGTAGCATAGGGGTTGTTTTTACGGAGCCAGTAGCAGAGGGTTTTTATTGAAGAGCCAGTAGTACAGGGATTGTTTTTACGAAACCAATAGCATAGGGGTTGTTTTTATGGATCCAGTAGCATAGGGGTTGATTTTACAGTCAGTTGCATAGGTTTTTTTACAAAGTTAGTAGCATAGGGCTTTTTATTTTTTTTATTTAGCACCACGTCTTACTATCCGTTCGGGTTATACTCTTAAGTACTAATTACGCTAAAGGGTTAGGAATTGGGAAGGTTGAATATAGAGGAAGTGAACCCACATTTGCGTGGAGGGAGAGTGGAAAAACATTTAGGAAAAACTACCCCCAGTTCGTCCGACCGAGATTCGAACCTCGATCTCCCCGTCGTCGGCAGTCGGGCTCAACACGACTAGCGCTTTAGCTAACCACGCCACCGAGGCGGGTGGGTTGTTTTTACGAAGCCAGTAGCGTAGGGGTTGTTTTTACGGAGCCAGTAGCATAGAGGTGGTTATTACAGAGTCAGTTGCATAGGGTTTTTTTTTACAGAGTCAGTTGCATAGGTTTGTTTTTTACAGAGTCAGTAGCATAGGTTTGTTTTTTACAGAGTCAGTAGCATAGGGACTGTTTTTTACTGTGTTAGTAGCAGTGGGATGGATTTTAACAGAGTTCTATCCTTTATAAAATTGAATAATGCTTGTGCATTTTTTTCAGATACGCCTTCATACCTACCTCTTAAGACTAACAATTATGTTAGATTTTCAAATAAAACATAATTTAACAAATTCTCTTCTCCATAAATTGGATATCTCAGCATCCTCTCTATGGATTAGTATTTTACTTTATTATAATAATATTTTAACCCAAACTAGCTGCCACTTGATTCGAGGCTTCAAACTCGCTCTAATAAATGCAATTTCAATGTTTTAATCTCCATCGGGTACACTGGGCTAAGTTTAAACATGTGATATACCTGTGATTTTCGCATCTCCCATGCACGCTAATGGTGATGCATTTCTTATGAAACTACCTTAACTATCTTTAGCCTTGGTGTTAAACATAGGTCTACTACTATTAATCCGAAACAATATTTATAAAGTATGTGAATATTTTAAGTTTTAGAATTTGCTACAATCGTTGAAAAATAATTTATTTTTAAAAAATAGCTAAAAGCTTTTTAATTTGCACTCACAAAATGATTTGTATTTTAATATTGTTTTGAAATTTTTCAATAGCAAAAAAATATCAAAAGCAACAAAATTGAGAAACCAATTTCAAATGTTCAAGCTATTTGATAACATTTTTTTTTAATGGCAAGCTGTGAATCTAGAAAAAAAAATTCTAATCACTCCCATGAATAAATTATTACTATTTTTAAGAAAGTATTTATATCTTTGTATGAAAATATTTTCTTCACTCACTGTTTGTAAACTCTTTCCCATTCGTTGTTGTTCCGTCCCTCAACTTATTTTATTGTGATACGCTTTTATTTTTACTTTTTATATTTTTTCCCCTTTCGGTTTTAAAATATACCTTAAATTTTTAAAATAAAAGGTGTTGTAATGACGCATAGATCTAATTAATGTCCAGGTGTCAGTTGTAGCTTCATGAAAACATAATATTTATTTAATGAAAAGAGTGAATATTTATTTCATATTAGGGTATTAAAATGTATTAATATTTTGGAGAATTCACTGAGTGTCTTGCTTTCATGTTACATTTTAAAATACAAACTGGCCCAAATAAATAATATTAATTTAGTGGTCAATTTAAAAATAATATAATTTGACGGGAAAATCATCTACAAAATCATTCATCTTAAATTTGTATATATTATTTTATATATACAAACCTTCTATCATCTCAAACATAGCTGTTTAAGGAAATATATTTTCAAATTTTATATATACTTACTTTATCCTGAATAATTAAATATTAAGAAATGTTCAATCAACATCATTTAGATTATATATTTAGTACGAAATAGAATTCTTTAAACCAAAATATGACGTAAAACAACATAAAGTTAAAAGTTTCTCGATTTTTTTTACATCCATTACTGTGTCCAGTCTGTGGCCTAGCTCAGTTTTTTATTCAAGCCATTTATTTTCCACTACTTGTATGTGACCTGGTGGTCTAGGGGTAAGGTGTCAGACTTCCGTGCTAGGGGTCCGGGCTTCAGTCCTCGGTCCCGGCACAGATTTATCTGATTGCCAAACCCTTCCTTCACCTCTGACAAGACGTGTATTAATCACAACTTGTGAATGTGTGGAATGTCAGGCCTCCACCGTGGTTCGGATCCCACGTTAAACTGTAGGTCCTTCATTTCATCTCACAATCACCCTACCATTACACATTAGCGTAAGTGCGTACAACCCGAACGGGTAGTAAGACGCGGTGCTAATAATAATAATAATAATAATAATAATAATAATAATAATTTAATAATAATAATTATTATTATTATTATAATTATTATTATTATTATTATTATTATTATTATTATTATTATTATTATTATTATTATTATTATTATTATTATATAATAATAATTTCCATTGCTGGCTTGCTAGGCCTGTCATATCTTTATATTTCTTATAATATAACTTAAGACTAGGACAAGCACAACATCCAGTCCCAGGTCGTTAATTAGTCAATGTGAAAGGATAAACCTATATGTTCAATAAAGATAAATTTTCGGCCATGCCAGGAGTCAAACCCGAGACTTTTAGCTCAGGTAGACATGCTACCCTCTCGATTTGAATATTTTAAATATAAATTATATCCTACAGAAAAAAACTCCATGGCATCAGCCCGCAATCAAGCTATACCGATCGAGCGTCCACCAAATGTTGGCGTAGATATTTCCAACTTCTGCTGATAGAGGGTGTAATGTGGTTAGCAGAACGAACTTTCCAACCGTTAATTTCAGTTTTCTATACTGGAGTCACTAATTTTTCATTCAAGTAGCTCCTCATTTCTCTTAGATTCTGATATGACCCCGTTCTAGACCCACTGCTTTACATAAAACTAGAAGCACTGGGGATTGAACCCGAAAACAATGTGGATTGAACCCGGCACCTCTGAATCTGTAGCCAGGAACTCTGAGCGGTCATATCTTAAATAATCAAATAATTACGAAAATTTCCATGAAAATTGTTTGTTATAAATATCTTGCAAAATATTTATGACGATGCCAAACTATGTTACAAAGCTTCATTTTAATAAGATGTCCGATGTGAATGTTTTAAACCTGAAGAAAAGATAACAGAAAGTGTGCAAATGAGAGGAGAAGAATTGAAGAGATCAAAGGAGGAAGAATGGTGAAGTATAGAGGAAGTTATAAACATTTTTACTAAAATGCCCTGGCCAAAGGCTGAAAACAGTTTATGGTGATAATAATGACTATATTCTAAATAACTAAAGGATTAAGCAAATGTTGGTGGTAACATCACTGAGAGTTTCATATCATGCCATTCATTTGAAGACTAGTCTAGGAATACGTTAATAAGTCTAATGAAATGAGTGATAGAGATAGATAAAATGATAAATTATGTTGATAATGGATGATACAAAGAAAGGAGCAATAAATAAAGCACCTAAAACTATAATAATTGTTCGTAATTCCACCTGCACTGCCAATCACCCGTTCTAAGGTGCTAGACTCAATAAATCCAAGATTACTGCTGACGTAGAGGTCAAGATTTTAATCTCGTCTGAGAACGCTAAGGTACGTTTTTTTTCTCACGTGAGATTCATCACTGTTGCTATCTCATATATTCTTCACGCTCATACGAGTGCACTTCCTTTAAAGCCATCTTCACCACTCCTCCTGCTCTCACGTTCTATAAAACCATCTTCACCACTCCTTCTGCTCTCATTTCCTTTAAAACCATCTTCACCAACACTTCCTTTAAAACCATCTTCATCACTCCTCCCGCTCTCACTTCCTTTAAAACCATCTTCATCACTCCTCCTGCTCTCACTTCCTTTAAAACCATCTTCATCACTCCTTCTGCTCTAATTTCCTTTAAAACCATCTTCATCACTCCTCCTGCTCTCACTTCCTTTAAAACCATCTTCACCACTCCTCCTGCTCTCACTTCCTTTAAAACCATCTTCACCACTCCTCCTGCTCTCATTTCCTTTAAAACCATCTTCATCACTCCTCCTGCTCTCACTTCCTTTAAAACCATATTCACCACTCCTCCTGCTCTCACTTCCTTTAAAACCATCTTCATCACTCCTCCTGCTCTCACTTCCTTTAAAACCATCTTCATCACTCCTCCCGCTCTCACTTCCTTTAAAACCATCTTTGCCACTTCTTTTCTCACTTCCTATAAAACCATCTTCATCCCTCTTGCTATTTCTGTTAAGTACAAAATAATACACGAATGAAAAAATCTAGTAATCTATAATTATATAAAAGTTGAAACCCACTCAATTACTCATCCCCATACCTCCCCAACCCCTGTGCATGAAAACTTGAAATTTGGCGTGAAGGTTCCATTTAGACCCTAAGCAAGAGCTAAGACGGGGTTTTGTGAGATTTAACCCCTAAAGAGTGAAAGGAGGGTTGAAATGTTTCTAAATTCACTAATGTGTCTTTTTAACCAGTGGCATAGAGCTTGAAATTAAAAATTGAGGTTCCTTTCTAGGATTGTACTAGACGGTTTTGAGGTTGTTGTTTATTTAATTGCATTCCTTAAGAGGGAAGGGAGAAGAAAAATATGTTTGAAATTTTCAAAATTCACTTGTGTATATTTTGAACCTTGAAATTTAAAATTAAGATTTATTTCTAGAATTAGGTTAAATATATGTGAGGATTTTTCAAATTTAATTCCCTAAGAGGTTTGGTAGAGGCAGAAAGGTGTGCGACTCACTGACTAATTTATCACCATATTTCCCCAAACTATGGGCCTGGAAACTTGAAATTTTTATTGGCAAGAAGGTAGCAGGATTTCCTCATATGATCAGAAAAATCTAAAATTTGAAAATTTCAAAATGGGGTTCAAACAAACAGGGTGCCTATAATTGGAAAAACTTTTTAGATAAGGCAGAAAATTAAAATTTGGCAGAGAGGAATTGAGACAGCTCCAGATAACTCAATCTTAAAATTTAAAATTCCTAAGAATGAATTGGAGAAAAGGGTTTGGCTGTGTTAAAAATTTCAAAAACTAATAAAAAACTATTTCCAGTGTGGTAGAATCAGAAATTTAGCAGGCAGGTAATATAAACTCTCAATAAATACTAAGGGTTGAAAATGATAAATTTTAATTAATACTTTGGGAAACGGGGGGAGGTAGGGTGGACCTTAACCGAAAAAAAACACTTTTTCTTAGGTGTGGTAGAAATTTAAATTTGACATGGTGGTAGAAAGACAACTTTAAATAAACTAATTCCTCTTCAAATTCTAAATTTCAAAGTAGTTGTTAAATGGGAAGGGGGCTTACAATTTCCAAAACTAATAGAAAAAAACTACTTTTATATTTGGTAAAGAATTTTAATTGGCAAGAAAGTATAAAGATCACTGCAAATAACTATAGAAATCCTAAGATTTTAAATTGAGAAAATAAGGAAAAGTGAGAAGGATCGGTAGGTAAAAAACCTTTTAGGTGAGGCAAATTAAATTTTCAGGAATACTTCAGTAATATAATAAATTTTAAAAATGTACTATTTAGAAAGGGGGCTGATGAAATGGGGATTTTCAAAATATCCAAAACTAAAATAATAAATTATTTTTCAGTATGGTAGAACATTGAAATTTGTCTGGCGGGTATATGAACCACCCCAATCAACTATTAAGGTATGGGTGACCTGGTGGTCTAGGGGTAAGGGGTCAGACTTCTGTGCTGAGGGTCCGGGGTTCAATCCTCGGTCCCGGCACAGATTTATCTGAATGCCAAACCCTTCCTTCACCTCTGACAAGGCGTGTATTAATCACAACTTGTGAATGTGAGGAATGCCAGGCCTCCACCGTGGTTCGGATTCCACGTTAAACTGTAGGTCTTCCATTTCATCCCACAATCACCCTACCATTACACATTAATGTAAGTGCGTATAACCCGAACGGTTAGTAAGACGCGGTGCTAGTAATAATAATAATAATAATAATAATAAGGTATGATCCTTAAATTTCAAAGTGAGGAAGGGAAGATTCTTAAAACTAATATAAAAACACATTTTGGTGTGATATAAAATACAAGTTCTAAATGTAAGTCAATAGACATTCCCGGAGAGCCAAATGACGTCTGAACAGATCTTATTTAAAATGTAGGCCTGAGAAATGGAAGAGCTCGAAATTGATACAGCCATTATAATAAAACTACTTTTATGTGTGAATTTTACCCTTTTTATTCTTACTATATTTACTTTGTGAACTTTTTTATGTTTATTCCCTTTTTACTTATCACCCTTTTAATCATTTTTTACTTTTTAACCATCTTTTTTTTTAAAGATTTGACTAGATTTAACCCTTTTTGACTTTTTGACCTTTTTAACCTAAAATATTTATTTCGGATAAAACCAGATATTTCATGAAAAAATATGTATTTATTTAAATTTATAAAAAGGGTAGAGAGTGTAAAAAGTGTTAAAAGCACAAACGGAATAAAAGTAATGAAAAGTGTAAAAAGTGCCAAAAGGGCAAAAGGGGTTTATATAAATATAGTAAAACCCGCATTAGTGAGCCCTCGGACTAAATTTCTGTCTCATTTAGAGTAGTCTTTCGGTGAAATGGACGGGTCTCTAATCCCACTTGACGCAACCGTTATTGAATAATACTTAGCACCGCGTCTTACTACCCGTTCGGGTTATACGCTTTAGTACTAGTTACACTAATGGGTTAGGAATTGGTTAGGTTGAATTTAGAGGAAGTAAACCCGCATTTGCGTGGAGGGAGAGTGGAAAACCACTTAGGAAAAACCACCTCAGTTCACCCGACCGAGATTCGAACCTCGATCTCCCGTCCTCGGCAGTTGAGCTCAACACAACTGGCGCGTTAGCTAACTACGCCACCGAGGCGGGTTGTTATTGAATACATGTCACGGGTGTCTTGTAATTTAATGACAACTTTTACCTTCGTTTTCTCATCTAATGCTGCTATGCTCGTGAAAGATATTCAACAACTGTTGATATCATCTTGTGAAGAAAATTAAACTTTATGTTTCTACTGGAGAAATAGTTTATTTATTTTGGCCAAAAAAAAACCTGTAAAATGTTTTAAAAAATACTTGCCCTTGACTCGCGTTCCCTAAATCCCCATCTCATTATGGTTGTCGTTTCCTAAATGTTTTCTCACTCTTCATCAACATGACTTTTAGTACATTTTCTCTAAATCCCACCTTTCTCCTCCCTATTCAGATGGCGTGATTAAAGTATGTATAGCCTATACGGGTATTATGACGTGATGACCCGCCTCGGTGGCGTAGTTGGCTAACGCGCTAGTCGTGTTTAGCTCGACTGCCGAGGACGGGGGAGATCGAGGTTCGAATCTCGGTCGGGTGAACTGGGAGTGGTTTTTTCATAAATGGTTTTCCACTCTCCCTCCGCGCAAATGCGGGTTCACTTCCTCTAAATTCAAACTTCCCAATTCCTAATCTATTAGTGTAATTAGTACTTGAGTGTATAACCCGAACGGGTAGTAAGACGTGGTGCTAAATAATAATAATAATAATAATAAAGAAAGACGTGATGTATAAAAATAAGTATGATAGAAAATTAGAAATATATTATTTCTTGTAAGGTCCACCAGTATATCAATAAATTATCCTATCTCTTAACTTATTCCTCCAATGCATCCGCGTCCCTTTGCTGGAAGATTTATATAATTGTCTCTGGATAGAAACAATCAGATCTGAACGGATGGCAAAGTCAATGACGAATCATGTGACCAATCGAAGTGATTATTTGACTGGCCGGTCACGTGATGGGATTATCCTGATCGATTGGTCTTCGTCGCTTCGTTGGTTAGGGCTCTGCTCACTGGCTGTGAAGTTGGGAAACCACGGTTGGTTCTGGACCCAGTTGATCGAGCCACATAATATCTTTCTTTTTTTTTTTATTCGAGAGAAAGCAAGGAAGGACTTGTGATCGACTATATCGTCTGTGTTTTTCTCAATATTATAAAAAAAACTTAGCGTAATGTTCAAACACTTTATAAACACAGTTATTTTGCGAAGCAAGACTTACAAATTTACTTTACCAAGAGCTAAACACAGGGCTTTAGCAATGTAAGACTTACAAACTAACTTTACACCTTAAAAATGCAAGACTCACAAACATACTAAATAACCAATTTGAAGATAAATTATATATCTTAAAACTTAGATGATTTTTTTGTTTGTACACACTATTTTTTATAGATTAATTTACATTTGTTTGATTATAAAATTTTCAACAAAAATATCTAGCTTCAAACCACGTGTTTGTTTATTACTCTCAAATAATGATAAAGAACAATTGTGAAGATTATAAATCTCATCAGAAAAATTTGAGTGAATTTCTTTAAGGGCTTAATAAAATTTTAAAACTAACCTCACTCTCACCCAAATATATATATATATATATATATATATTATTTTATTGTGTCGATTATTTAACAGGAGTTATTTCCGCACCTCTACCTCTCACCTCCCCGGATATGTATATATCCATCATCATCATCATCATTAAAAGCTTCCAGCCACTGGCTGGGTCTGTTTGGAACATAAGCCTCTCCACTGATTTCTTTCCTCTCACCATCTCTCATCCCTCCACCTTGGCCCAGTCTTTTCCTCTTTCCTCCACATTCCTCCTTACTCCCTTCAGCCATATTGGTTATCCCCCCAGCCTCTTACCCCCCCTCCATATCCAACATCCTCCTGGGTATCATTTTTATCTCCATTCTTCTCACATGGCCATACCCCCTTAGACGTTCCTTCTCTATCCTGTCCTCGACTGGCTCTTCCTTTACTATTCATCTTATTCTCTAATGTCTCATCCTGTCAAATCTTGTCTCATCAATCCTGCTTCTCAGAAATCTCGTATCACTCGCCTGTATATTTTGAAAGTTGTTATTTACAGACAGGCCCTTATTTTTGAAAAAAAATAAAAATAGAGGCATTCTTATTTGATTATAAACAAGAATATTGGCAACAAAGAAAGAGGAACGTTGTATTAATATAGAATTTCCCCCCCCCCCCTTTTAATCCCCTTATTTCTCCCTCTCTCTCTCTCAGGTATGTTTACAGCTAAACAGTAAATACCATCCACCATCACACACATACCTAAAACTGTAGTATTAGTCTATCTTAACTCATAATGTCATGTTTCGACTCATACTCATGCATGATGGCAGTTTTGTATTCCAAAATATAGTCCCTTCTTCTCCACTCGCTTCCTGAGGGATGGATGTTTGTGAAGATTGACGTTAGGTATATGAACAAGTTGTTGTTTTACCAAATCAGTTTATTTTTCACCACCCCTCTGACTCTCTCTCTCTCTCTCTCTTACTCTCGTCCACATTCTATCAATCCTTTCCACACAAGCGAATCATATTCATTATAAATATTGAGGAGGGAGGAGGGGGGTTGTTACTCAGGTCTGTATTTCTCTCTACTCCCACCCACGCGATATCTGGACTGTTCCCCACGTCGAGACTTCCCTATCGATCCTCTTCTGTGTTCTCATTCTCTCTCTCTCTCTTCCCCACACACACATTCTTTGTCTCTCTTCACCACCCCCTTCACTGCGTTACCTTCCCCTTTAACATTTTATTAATACCGCGTCTTACTACCTGTTCAGGTAATATGCAGTTGTAGAAACTACGATAGTTAGTTATGGATGAAATGATTTGAATTTAGAGGAAGTATACCCTTATTTGCGTGGAGGGAGAGAGTAAAACCATTATTTAGGGAAAAAACGTCTTTCAATACACCCGACCGAGATTCGAACCTTGATTTCTCTGTAATCGCCAGTATAGCATAACACGGTATTGACGCCTTAGACCATGTGGCCACTGAAGCAGGTCCCTTCAACTTCAGTGGCCACATGGTCTAAGGTATCACTCTCGCAATAGACTGGATCCCGATGACAGGTAGATCGAGATTCGAATCTCAGTCAGGTGTACTGAGGGTGATTTTCCTCTCTCCCTCCACGCGAATGCAGTTACACCTTCACTAAATTCAGTCTTCCTTACCCCCGTTACTTATTAACGTAATTATTACATAGTCGTAGGTATAACTTGAACAGATAGTAAGTCGCGGTGTTAAAAAAATAACTTTTCTATCACTTGTTTCTTTTTCATATGTTTGTATCTTTTGTTTTGTCTCTTTTCCCTTACTTATTCTTATTTATCCATCCTGTCTTTCTTCCTTGGTTTAGTATGACTGTGTCTTGATAAAGTAATTAATATTTACTTTACTAGCATGTCATATATTTACTATATCTACCTTTAATTCAAATCTTCTTCAAACTAAAGTTGCCATCTCCCTGTATATATATATATATAAAGTTGCCATCTCCCTATATATATATAAAGTTGCCATCTCCATATATATATATAAAGTTGCCATCTCCCTGTATATATATATATCTATATATATATATATATATATATAAAGTT